>JAULKK010166878.1:0-26586 GCA_032355705.1 Rubia peregrina | reverse complement strand
CTAGGGTTTCGGCCAAACCTAACAAAAATGCATGAAATTGCAGCGTCTAGCCTGCAAGGTACACTCAACTCCGACTTTTTATCTAAATAGCTCGTAGGTTTAGATTACAAGGTTTCTTTATAAGCGTCTAGCCCGCAGGGTACACTTAAAAAGGAGATTGAAACTTAAATAGCCCGCGGGTTTAAGCAATAATGAAGATAATGAGAATGTCTCAAAAATTCTGAATATTTGATTGATAAAAGTTGTGTATAATCTCGGCCAAACCTCCTCTTTAAATAGAGAAGAATTAGAGCATAGTAAACCCTAAGCACAATTGGAATCTGAATCAACTTATGGCAGCTTGAAGAAGCTAAAATCATAGCTAACTAAAATACCAAAAATCGAACCCTAATCTTGGCCGAACTACTCTTAGAATTAGAGTACAAATTTTACCTTATTTAATATTACCAAGTCTAATTCTAATCGGAATAAAAGACATATTTACGAGAAACCCTAATGGACTGGTTTTCAAAAATAACAAACTCTTCAAAAGCCCACATGGTCGAGTTATTGGAATAAAATAAAATAATGTTACAATGATCACACTACCTCATTAAAAAACCCAATGGGAAAAAGAGTATAGTTTTTTTCATAATGTCTTCAATTAATCGACAAGCTTGAATAAGAAATCCAAGCCCTTGCCGACTTCTTCATTAATTTTTCATCATGAAGGCGATCAATAAAAGCATTCAATGCCGCATCCCAAAGCTTCATTCTTGACCTTGTCATTGGTCCATCCATGTCACTTAGAGGATCTAGAACATAACCCTTGAATGTTTGATTAAAACGTGGAATGTCTTCATTTATCGTGGTAGTCGTCTTGGGATCTCCATCAGAAATTCTGCCCAAAAGTTTTAATTTCCATCACTACCTTAACAATCACGACTCGCGACAAGGTGTCGCGACTCACAAAAATGAGTTACTGGGAGGTGCATTTTCCCCAAAAACTTTTGATTTTCATCACAATCGCGACAATACCATCCAGACTCGCGATAGAATCATCACACTCATAGAAAATTAGATATGTAAGTTCACATTTTCATAAATTGGTTATGATTTCCATCACGAGCGTGATAGAATTGTCGCGATTCGCAAGAAAAAGATACTAGGATTTGTCAAAATCTCTTGTTCGTCGCAACTCACGACAGACAGGGTCTTCCATATTTACAAAATAATTTCAGAAGTTACCAACTTCCAAGCATTTCCTCCCTTCTTATTTCCCTCAAATGTTCTTCCATCCGTGATATGCACTCCAATTGGTTACAAAATCATGGAAACACACAACCGTGTAACGAACATGACAAGATAATGAAATAAATGACAAAAATATAAATTGAAACAACATCAACGGAAAGGCTAGAGTAGCAATCTGGATGATCAAAACCAAGTGTATTTAATGTTTTCGGCATGACTCACCTCCCTTCTTGGGGTTAACTCACAAAATGGATAAAAAATATCGGCTTCCTTTCCTCAATCGGGGGCAAAACACGTGGGATCAACATCATCCCCTATCAAGACTTTACGCACATAACTTAGTGTCTCCTCATGTTTTCTCAACATGTCTAGCAGTTCACCTTTTTGTTCCATGGAGATCTCAAAAGAATGAGAATTCGGGGGTTTCTCTCCTTCCCCAAGAGATGAACATTTAAGAGTTTTCGGTGGTGGTTTGCACTCTTCCACCGAAGTCTTCTCACGAGAAGGAGGGAAACCCACCTTTATAGGTTTTACCTTGGACACATGAAGGGTATTGGATGTTGATTCTCCACGAGGGTATTCACCATTGTTGTTTTTCTTCAAATTATTACTAGCAACATTTGCAATCAAAGCATTATATATGGCAACATTTGAGGATTTACCATCATTGGGCTCAAAAAATTCTCGCTTTTATATCATTAGTAACATTAATAGCTTGGAAAGAATGATATTTACTAGGATGATCAATAGAATTGTGAGTGTCAAATTCCATCTTTCTCCCTTTAATTCCATGGTTAATGTCTCCTTATGCACATCAATTATTGTCCTTGAAGTTTTTTAAAACGGTCTTCATAACAAAATAGGTGTGGTACGACTATCACTCTCCATATCAAGGACTAAAAAATTAGTGGGGAAAGTCAAAGAATCCACCTACCAACATATCTTTCACAAAACCTTTTGGGTATGTGCTAGAATGATCAGCTAGTTAGATAACAACCCCGGTTTTGTGCAAAGTGCCTAGATCTAGACTTTCGTACAAAGAATATGGAATCACATTAATGGAAGCACCTAAGTCTAGAATGGTCTTGTTAACACGTTTCCCTCATATCTCACAAGAAATTGTAAACATTCATGGATCATCGCATTTAGGAGGTAACTCCTCATCAAAAATGGCTGAGACATATTCACTTTTTCCACTCTAATTTTTAATTTGAAATTTTTGTTTCCTATTGATTGTACACAACTCTTTGAAAAATTTAGCATACCTAGAAATTTGATTTATAGCATTCAAGAGGGGTAGAGGCGGAGTGGGGTAATAGAAGGGGTCAAGGCAGAGTGGATTAAGAAAAAGGGTAGCGGTTGTAGGAGTGTTTCGGTATGAGTGGTTGTGGTGGCCGGAGAAAGGTGACGGAGTGGAAGAAGAAAATGGGTAGCAGCGATGAGAATAACGGAGCGATGGAGTGAGTGGAAGAAGAAATGGGGAACGACGGGGAGATGGGAAATGGAAAGAAAATGAAAAAATATGAAATATTTGTAATAAGTGAAATGATGAAAATACCCCTAACCATATAAGAAATAATATCGGTTTGGGGACCAAAGGATGAAAACTACCTAAAACCCATTTGGAATCTGGTTTTGGGGACCAAAATTTTCACTTTCAATTTGTGGGGCACTAAAAACATGGTTTTTCTGTAATTGACCAAAGATGATAAAAGATTTTATGTAGGGGACCAAAAATATGATTTAGTTTTGTAAAATTTTATGTTTCCACTTCCATCATGGAAAAAAATCATATATGATATTTCTTAAATGTTCAGCCTTGGCCGCAAGCGTTTGGATTATATTACCTATATGGTTTCTCCTTTCATCATTCCCACTCTCCATTAAGTCTTATGATATCTTCGTCAAAACTATGATTATACAGAGAAATTCTTTTTTATAATCAGTACTTTCTATTATACGTCATATCACAAGTTTTGGTTTTTGTTTTCCAAACATATTGCAATATAGGCATGCAAGGAACTCCTATTAGGGTATTTTTGGACTTCAACTTGGTGAACCCTGGTAAGGATCGTACCTTTGGGTTAATTTCAGTAGGTGGGAGGAGGGAAAACTGCGGGATAGTAGAAAGAATAAGCTCATTGAGTATGTGGAGGATTACCCTGATTATACTATAATAGTACATATTCGACATCCCCTTGGTTTAAAGGAATTTTAGGTGCTCAAATAAACACATTCAATTGCCTATAAGCTATTTTTATTATACAAAATAAAGGTGGTTGTGAAAAGCATATGTTGTGGAGGAGGTACACAAATAATAATATGTGAATAAGGATTAAGTTTTTTTTACTAGTATTTTGGGGGATTAATTGATATATAAGACAATATAAATTTATCATGATTTATCATGAATGCTCAGGATGTTATGTTTCTCTTTATATTTACTCCTTAAAGGCAGGGATTCCCATAAATCCATGCCATTGATGATTTCAAAGTTTAAAAATATTACCAAGTTTTGTGCATTTATGGAATAATTTGGACTCAAAAGGCATGTATGTGCAATTATTATGCTTTAACAATATATAGGTATCAAGAGAACTTGGGGAAAATATTTGAATTATTATGAAATTTACCTTTTGTTGCCAATAAATCTTATGGTGGTGTATCACATTGATTGAAGATAATGATGGTGGCCAAGATTTTGGTTGCCTTAGATTGTGGCTCACTCACTGAATCTTCTTCCACAACTAAACTATTTTCATAATCAAAAGGCTCACAAACTTCCATGTCATTACTGGCATCTTAAGTCTCCAGAGCATAAGCAAAATAATCCGGACCTATATCATGCTTTGAAATCAATTTTAAAGGCCCTAATACGGCGATCTCCACCGCTTCATTTTCTATTTCAATGTTAACCTGAATGATTTTCTCTCCTTAATATACCTAGTTTCAAACAACATTCCACACACAATATCCCTTTACGTGTGGACTAGGAAAAACGTCTGCATGAATTCCCATCGCACTTTTTTTAGATATAATATCATCAAAATAATCAAACCAGCCATGTGCGAGTTCTGAGCATCTGTACTTTTAATTCCAAGATCAATTGTTTGTCTTAAAAGTAATGCTATATTTTTTTTATATTAAACGAAGTAGTTTACATATGAAAAACCTCAAAATGACTTAACATATGACTAACATATGGAACTCTTTATTCTTCAATATATGTAAAACAATTTGCATCTAATTGAAAAAACATAAAAATAAAAACTATGATTAGTGTATATTTTGTATTTGATTATTATAAATAATGTGACTGCCATTTTTGTGCTTTGGTGATTATCAATCTACTTAATAAATGTTAAACTTCTCTCTAATGTTAAAAAAAATTCTTGGTTAAGACAAGTGTAATTTACACATTTCTAAATGCGCTAAAGTTAGCACATTCAATGCTGATATGTGGCCAAAAGCATGAGTTTGAACACCGTGCACAAAATGTGCAAAATTTTGTGCAAAATTTAGAAGAAAAAATAAACATGTCCTTATAACTATATAGTTTATTTTATCAAAAGAACTAATTATAAAAAAAAATCCAGTTGTAAAAATATTTTGTTTCCACTTCCATCACGATAAATCTTTCATATATGATGTATCTTAAATGTACAATCCTTGTCGCGAGCAATTGGATTATATTTACTATATGGTTTCTCCTTTAATCATTCACAATTTCCATTAAGTCCAACAACATTTTCGTCAAAACTATGACTATACAAAGAAATTCATTTTTTACAATCACTACTATCAATTATATGTCATCTAACAAGCTTAGGCATTTGCATTCTGGGCATATTGCAATTGAAGCATGCAAGGAGATTCAGTTAGGGTTTTGTTGGACTTCAATTTGGTGGGTCATAGTGAGGATCACACTTTTTTGGTTAATTTTAGTAGTGCAAAGGGGAAAAATCAGCGAGATAATCGAAAAAAGAAGCTCATGGAGTATATGGAATATTACACTGACGATACTCTAGTAGTGCAGATTCTACATCTCCTTGGTTTAAAGGGACTTTAAGAGCTCCAATAAACTCATTCAATTGCTTATGAGCTATTTTAATTGTTCAGAAATGAAATGCATATGTTGTGGGTACACAATTGATAATATGTTAATAAGGATTTTGTTCGGTTTACTAGTATTCTGGGGAATTAATGGCTATATATAAGACAAAATAAACTTATTATGAGTTATCGTAATAGTTCAGAATATTATGTTTCTCTTTCTACTTTCTTCTTAAAGGCATGGATTCACAAACATCCATGTAATTAACGGTTTTAAATTTCAAAAAAAATCAAAGTTTTGTACATTTATGGCACAATTTGGACTCAAAAGGAGTGTCTGTGTAATTATTGTGCTTTAACAATATATAGGTATCTAGAGAACTTAGGGAAAATTTTGTATTATTGTGAAAGTTACCTTTTTTTTGCACATAAATCTTATGGTGGTTTATTACATTGATTCGAAGATAATGATGATGGCCTTAGATTTTGGTTCCCTTGGATTGTGGCTCACTAACTGAATCTTCTTACATAACTGAACTATATTCGTTATTAGAAGGGTTTTTAACATCTATGCCATTTCTGCCATCTCAAGTCTCTGGAGAATATGCAAAACAATCTGGACCAATATCGAGCTTTGGAACTAATTTTGATGGCCCTAATATAGCGATCTCCACCACTTCATTTTCTATTTAAGTGTTCACCTGAATGAGTTTCTCTCCTTAATGTACCTAGAAACAAACAACATTCCACACACAATAGCCCTTTACGTGTGGACCGGAAACAACGTGTGCATTAATTTCCATTGCACTTTGTTTAGATATAATTTCATTAAAACAATTAGAGAAGCTTTGTGAGAGTTCTGAGCAACTGCACTTTTAACTGCAAGATAAATTTTGTCTTAAAAGTTCTTAAATTGTATATATGCTTATACTAAAGGAAGTACTTTATATATGGAAAACCTAAAAATGACTTAACATGTGACCAAAAGGCATTGGCGGTTTTTGGAGAGGAACGACAGGGCCTTGATCTTCCCACCCCCCGAGTAGTTCATGTGCCACTTTCTCCCATAGGACCTCAGTACGTGGGTCTTGTAATTCAGCAGGAGTGGTACAATGTCCCTCGGGATGTACAGAATCACAAAAAACATTTATTATAAATATACGTGCAACTAATAACGAATAATATTGATTTAACATCCAATAATTACGTGCATTTAATTAGCTAGTTGTAGGCCTTACCAAAGTCGGGTTGGTCCCAAAGTTTTGCTCCTTCAGAGTGCAGTGGAAATGTAGGCTATTAACAGCCATTGTATGTCGTTTGAGGTCAAACACAAGAGGCTCTTGATTGCTCCGTTCTGTTGAAAACTATATAAAAACAAAAAATATATTAATTTTCATAAATTCTGAAGATGTATAATTAAAGATATAAATGTAAAATGATAAACGACATGACAAAATGGGTGGCTTGAAGATCCTTCGCCAGCTATTAGTCCTAAATAATACATGAAATTGGAAATGAAGCTTGCGACGTCTTCCATGCATCGTAAGTACATATCGGTCCAAAATAGTGGTATGGTCAACATGTACCATCGACGTCGCTCTATAATTGATCAAACCAAACTAGTGACCGATGCAAGAACGAGTTTGCATATACAATTTTAAAGGAAGCTTAAACACGGGTATACGACTTCGGTAACCAGTTGGTTATACTGATGGTTAAACTGACATAGGTGCGACATCTCATACTAAAGAACATATTACTTAAAATAAGAATATCAGAAGTCACACTATATTTGCAGAGACCGGCTGGTAAGGGATAGGTTACTGACGTCGCATGGAGCCTTATCAGCTATGGAAAAAACTAGAAAAAATCATGCTTTAACAACAGAAAATTACACAAAAACATACCAAAATATAGTACCTAGGTTGACATTTAAGGAAACTTCACATTATAACAAATCCATAAGAGCTAGAAAACCAAAAACATAACATATTCACACACCATAGATTGAACAACCGTACCTTCAACAAAAGAGAAGAGAAGAGGGAGGGAAAATTATTGCAATTCGTGGAAAACTTGGGAACACAAAGCTTGAAATGATTCTGAAGGACCCCATATTAATAGACCTTTTCGAACAATGTCATTTTGGACCCTTGTGATTTTTGCCTAGCAAACAGCAACGTCACAACGATACCAGTTTAGTCGACATGCTATCGAACTATGACTGACGTCACACGTTTATGTGAGCCTAACAATTTCAGCCCGCTAGTATAACAAATGAGGCCGCCAAGGACCAAAACGAATAAAGGTCAATTTCACACCAGTAAATAGTACATTAATGCAACAACATTTTTTCCAGTTACAGCAACAAGACAATCAACAGAAGTATTAAATTGGAAGATTGCTGCAATTGGATTATAATCTTGAACAATAAAACCCTTTGTATTTTACATGAAATAGAAACAATTCCACTCATTTATATTCTTGGTCCCACTTTTGATGTAAATTAGTATATATTACCATGAGCTAATAATTGCAGTTTCTTGTTGTGTACGAATTGTCCTCCGCCTAGGGAAAAAAGTCGGTCAACGGTTTAAATTTATTATAAAAATGAGGTCAAATAAAATATTTTATTGCTTGATAATGATTGAAACAAATTTTCATCACACAAGTCTTTTCTAGTTTTGTGTATGATCATAGTGTTAAAACTTTGTTTCATCTGATAGGTTAACTATTAAATATTAAATAACACTAAAATAACATTTAAGAAATAGATTAAAGATTAAATAACATTAAAATCATATACAAATAACAGTCCTAATTAAACAAATGTTCCAAACTCGAATAAATTTATTTTTATTGTTCTAAATTCTAAGTTGTAAAACTAAAATCGGGAACCAACAATGATAACATTGAACACTTTTGGCCCAAAACCATCTAACAGTTCAAAATAGAGAGTGTCCCCAATCCTTAGTTTGTGGACATCAAGAGCCTTATGTTCCCGACTAGTTGAAGTACCACTCTCTTCTGCTACACATCAAGATAACAGGTGTCTTGTCTTTCAATAGGAGTGGAACGATTTAAATTGGGATGTACTAAATTATAAACATAAACCCACAGTTAGTATATATGAAAGTAATCTAGAGAAAATGTTTACTTAAAATAAAATACATTTGTAATAGGTAGGACTTACCAGTATTAGAACCTAACTAAAGTTTATCTGGCTCAAGGTACAGATGAAATGTGGAATGGTATCCCTGAATGAATATCGCGTAAACTATTCATCTGAATTTCTAAAGATCTACATTGGTCAATGATATTATGACTAATTAAATAAGAATATAAGTAATAAAATAAAAGGAATATAGAAAACTTAACAGACAATTGCTCACCTCCATTGGGGAACGATTGGAAGCTTCATTTTCAGCCATGGTTTCTGATATTTATATCACCCGGATGAAATATATATGGATATAAAATGGTTCGATAGAACTTGGTTCAATTAATCATTTTCGTCGGACAGTCGTTGTATTTACATGTCGGTCAAATAATTGTGGCATGGCCGACATATGTTTGAGACATCGCTCATCAGTCGTTTAGACCAAACATGGTGAGTGACAAACAATAAAGATAGTATTTAAAAGCATAAAGCAAGCGTAGACTCCAGTAACTGACATTGCTAACCTATCGGTAAAACTGATAGTTTAACCGAGAAGTGTGCGATCTCTCATTCATGGAAAACAGTAAAACTATGAATGAACGATGTTGCACAATGATCCCACATATGTCACTGACATTGCATTTAACCCTAGCAGATACGTTTGTAAACACTATAACATATAATACAAATTGATGCAAAATCGTTCAAAAAATAGAAATGAAATGTGCTCACACTATAACAAATCTATAAGAACTACAAAACAAAAAACATAACAACCAACACATTCACACACCATATACATAATAATTCGAAGGAAAGAACAAAATTGAAGGATTTTAAAGAATTGAAAAACCATACGTTCGAGAAGAGAGGTTAGAGGACTGTTGGAATTCGAGGGAAAATTAAATTTTAGAAATGATTTCTGAGGTGGGCTCCATATATATAGTTGTTTTGAACCTTCGTAAATTTTCCTTGACATAAATGACGTTGCACATTATTCTTCTTTATCGACAAAAAGCCAAAGTGTGACCGACGTCGGTTAATTTGAATGTGGGCCTAACAATTTTAACCCGCTAGAATAACAAATGGGCTCGCATTCAACCAAAACGCATATAATTTACCATAATAATGGTTAATAGTATATTATAAATTACATATTAAAATATATAAATGTCCATGAACTTTATTAACGTCAGGTTTGTCGGAATCGATTTTAGCACAACCGATGAACTTTTTAGTTTTTGCACTTAGGTCCCTAAAAATGTGGAGAAGTAAAAATTTAAAATTATAAATACACTTATATCTAATTCACACTGTCACTACCATGTTGTTCCTGTTTGGGCATCAATGGGTCAAAGGAAGGGGGCCCGAATTATTCACAGATAGTATTTGACGATATTTTTTAAAAATTACACTATGCCCCAAACTTTCTTGAAAGTTCCCTACGCTTCAGAACTTTGCACCCGAACATAAGGACAAATGAATGATATGTAGATTATGTGTACTGTATACGAGGTACACAAACCGGGGTAAATGTCCCTCATTTTTAATAGAATTCCATTAATACCCTTACGTTGAGTATTATGGGAATGATAATTTCCACCACATAGATTCACACAAAATTACATATTTTTTATTTTTAGGTAATAAAAAAGATAATAAAATTCCATCCATCAAATTTTAGAAAGCACTAGTACGTGGTCTAGAGTAAATTGTAGAGGATTACTCATAAGTATACAAGGGTTAATTGCAAGAACTTGTGGAAGTCTACATAGAATAAAGATAGTTTCTTTATTACTCTCGGTTATTATAAGTTCGACTAGGTATGATAAAGTTTCTTTCAGGGACGATCAAAATCCATTTTGGGACAACCGATGAAATTTTTACTTTTTGCATTTGGGTTTCTCCAATAAAGTGGGAGAAGTCTAAATACAATAATAGAGATACACTTTTTTAATTCATATCTTCACAAAAATATTGTTTTGATTTGGGCATCAACAAGTCAAGGGAAGGGCCCAGAATCTTAACATGGTGTATTTTACGATACTTTTCGGATATTAGACTATGGCCCATGTGTGTGGCATTCCAAGAGTATCGACTAGAACGAACCATGACTGACCCGCAGCCAATGTCAATCAACCTAAACATTCTGACGGGAACCAAAAATTGGAGCTGAAAATTTGAGCTTAAATTTTCCCCCTAACCCTATTTTCAAAGCTTACATCTAACCTTTTTCCACACCATTTGGCCTCTCACTTTTGCATAGGTGTTTAAACATACCCGGGGGTTTTTCCATTGTTTCCTAAGTTGCCCTTTTGGATTTTCAACTTAGCCTGGTATATTTTTAAATTTTTATGTGTATTACAAAATGCCCCAAAAGTAGGATTCATTCTACATGTAGAAAAAGAAAACAAACAATTACCACGAATTGTTCCAATATCCCAAAACTACTAAAAAAAGGTGCCCTCACAACTATAAAAAAAGTTCTCAAAAGAAACAAACAACAAAAGTTTTCAAAAATAGTGAGGGAAAGAAAACATGGAAAATAGTCATGATCCATGAAAATAAACAATACATGAATAAATGATAAAAGCAAGAGAGATGCCACCCAATAAAAGTGTTCCAACTCCCTTCCCGACACTTAGTTCATGCATTGTCACCAATGCATTTGACCAAGGC
The DNA here is from genome assembly GCA_032355705.1 of Rubia peregrina. NCBI lineage: Eukaryota > Viridiplantae > Streptophyta > Magnoliopsida > Gentianales > Rubiaceae > Rubia > Rubia peregrina. Next base: position 15,461 of record JAULKK010166878.1, on the reverse strand, counting down.
AGAAGAAAGATTGGAAACACTCAACTTCCTCAATGTCATCCGCTACGCATAGCTCTGCGATCCTGCTCGTGCTGATCCTTGTGAGGGTGATTGTCTCCAATGTCTGTAGCTCTCATCTAGCCGATGATATCTCTCATTCCATGGTGAAGTAAACACATGTTCACCCTCATGTACTGAAGCTACTCGTCCACCCGGTAAAACCTGTAAGCCATATCCGTCTCATGATAATCAAACCTGCAATTGACACGACTCATATCCTACTGGGTCCCAAATATTAAATCTACACAAGACTTCATCTACTCTATCGCATGTTGCGATGGTTGGCCCCATAGGTTACATGATAAAGTAGACTGTCTAAATCTCGGCTAACCATGCTCCCTGAACTGTTTATACTGAGGATGCTACCAGGGATGATACTCAGGTTGAGAGGGTATAGAGATGTTATGTCTGGATAGCTAAAAAAACTAGGGACCCAAGGCTGTTGTGTCCGCTCGGATCTCTGAATAAATCGGTGTTGTGGGAAATGTTATGATTGTGCATGTGAGAACCCCTAGAACCCTGTCCCTCATAATGGTAAGACACCTCTTCTGTTGGTTCACTGGGGGTGGATGCATGAGCTAATGCTTTACTGGGGGAGGCTGTGGGTGAACCTGGTCCTCATCTGTAGGATCTATGTCATTTTCATCCTTCTCAACCTGCTCCTCGGCCTCCTTTTCTAGCTGCTCCTCCTTGGCATCTCCCACGAATATTCTAACACCCTGGTCGGTGACCCGTCCCCTGCCAGTGTTCCTAATAAATAACCTTTTTCATGGGAGATCTTCTAAGCTGAGACGAGGACATGAGTCAAAGATATAAATTTGTATGTTACTCTCATTTCTACTACTATACTACCAATAATAGTAGATAGTGGCAAGTACTGGGGTCGTCCATAGAGATGTTAGTAATCTAATAACCATATTGAACCTAACCATAGCTGGGTCGTCAATCCAACCACGTGTTAAAAGTAAACAGTGTTGTGAAAATAGCCATTGGGGGGAGCTTGTACTAAGAACTACTGGTATGCAATTGATCACGAGAATTAACAATATAAACTAACACTCAGGTAATACTTGGGTAACATGGTCAATGTCATTTTGATCATTTATTTCATCAAATACAAGAACTAAATCTTATTCTAGTGTGTGTGTGTGTGTGTGCGTGACACGTGGTGCGGACAATGGTCAAAACTTTCCCCTATATGTCACATAGAGATGCACGTATAAAATCTTCCATTAGCCTCATCTCCGTAAATGGGAGAGTACAACAATAGCTTGATTAGATCTGATTCACCACCGTGCAATTAAGTCTCGGGCGGAACACCAAAAATGAACTACCCCGAGGCCTCCAAAGGCAAAGGAAGTAGCTATCTTATCAATGGCTCTTGGATCAACAAAATAATCCTAGTTTTCTACCTTATATATCTCTACCCGTAACCCTTCGGACCTCTTTGGTCAGCTAACAAGAGCATGGTCAATTGTAACGATTAACAATTGTAACCTTCATGCACAAGCCCAATTCTGAACTATCGTCACCTCAAGCACATCTAGGTTTCCTTAACCAAGGAGTAGAAATAGTGCACCAACATGATAGTAGACTTATTCGTGTGCCAAAAAAGTGTGACAATCATGCAATTCACAAGAATATTAAGAACTAGCTAACATAATAATCACAAAACACATTGAAATAGGTAAATCTGGAAATCTCACAAAATAAACATTAAAACATGAATACAAATATTATCTCCAAGTAAGATCGTTACTCTCTAAGCATTGAACCCAAGTATTTCATTGGATTCAACACCTTTGGGAAAAATAAAAATGAAACAATGAAAAGAAAAGAACCTATAGATAAAGAAGCGTGTTTTCTCTCTCTAGCATACACTTGAGATAAAAAACCGAGCATACAAACTTAAACCCTAATAGACATAGGTCCATATATATAATTGTGGGTAATTGGGCCAGAAAATAGGCCTAAAAGTGGCCAAAAACCATAACAGCTGCAACTGGCGGAGGGGTGCCTCATGACGCAGCACATGCCGGTTGGGAAGGCCTTGTGCCGGTGCAGCACGCTGACCTTGGCTCGGGCCATACCAGTTGTGCTAGTGTGAGCCATTGGTCTTGGCACTGGTCGTTCCCCCTCGTGATAGCGCAGGTTGTCGGCCAGCTCTTCATTTTTCTCCTTCTGATCTGCGTCCCACATCGTTTGGCGCACCCACTCTGCTAGAACCTTAACTTTCTCAGTACCTCGGTGCACCCCATGTCATTTTTCACACACTAAGGGCTTGTCTTGGAATTTGTTACTTGAAGCGGTGTGGGCCGTGTAAAACCAAACATCCCACGCCCATACTTATCCAATATTTGGAGTGAAAAGGTGACTTAGAGTGCACGGCTAGCTAAAGCAGAGACCCTTCATGCTGGAATTTGACACGGGCCATATCAGGTGGTAAAATCCATGCCAAGTTTCCCTTACACGGGCCAGGATAATTTGTACAGGTCGTGCTAGCTTTGTCCTCGTGCTAGGTTTGTGCAGTTCGTGCCGGTCGTGGCTGGTTTGCTTGGCTAACTTCTTTGCTCCGCTACGGATAAACAATTGGTTCCCTTTGGAATTTCTTGTAGTTGATTTTATAGAGCACGAGAAGAGGAATCCATTGGTGAAACTTTTAAGGGATGATTCCTCTCGAAGCTTTCATAGAACTCTGTGGAACCTCGAACAATGATCCCTCCATTTCTCCTTTGGCCTTCCTGAACTTCAAATCTGGCTTTCTTGGTCCCAATTCCATCAACTACCACGTTTTGGATTCTTCGGCATTCAATATACTACCATCTTTGTGAATGGTCTTCGATATCTTCTACCATCCTTGCGAATGGTTTTCAAATATCTACTATGACTCTCGATGATCGCCTTCTACAAAAGAAAATGAAAAAACACTCACGAGGAACCTACTAATGAGATCAAAGAGGAAGATCTAGGTGCTCGTGAATACAAAGTGTCCATTAGCTTGAATTAAGTCTACAAAACTCGAGATTTGGACAAGAAAACCAATAATGGACGTCTAAACCCTTTTTAGGGAAAACCTAACTAAATTGAGCAATCAACTAAACAAAAGAGGATAATAAATGTGTTAAATTCATCAGCTAACGCATGCATAATGGTTCACATCAATCCCCCACACTTAAAAATTTACTCGTCCTCAAGTAAACAAAAACGAGGAAAGATCTAAGCGAAATGTAGCATGCAAAGAGAAGTTAGCCAATACATTCAACTTATTTCCAAGATACCCTAGTTCCACCAAAGAAGTGAGAATCACAAAACTCTCATACTCCCCGAAGTTGCTAAAGTAACCTGACCATCTCAAAATATTTTGAAGAAAAAGGAAAGTACAAATATAAGTGATGAAATAGCTTACTCCCCCGAATAGTCTGCCAAAATCAATCCAAAAGTTGTTGAAAAAAACACCAAAGATAATCCATAAGATCTTCAACTCAGTTGTAGCCAAGGATAACTCAAGATTCTCAACTTAGCCACAATTAAGGAAAACACAAAGGATCCTCAACTTAGTTTCTATTTTCTCTCAATTTATCTCATTTTTCCTAGAAACCCTTTTGGGTTTTCGTCGTAGCATTCACGCATGTTGAGCTCACCATCTCACCTTTTTCCACATGGCTTCTCATTTTTGCCTAAGTTTTTTAACATAGCAAGGCCTAGCCTCTCATTTTACCTAGGTCTTTCGACCTATCAGGGCTTTCCTTCCTATTTTTTCCTAAGTTACCCTTTCGGGTTCCCAACTTAGCCGGGTATTTTTTATTTTTTTCAAATTACTTTTAAACAATTGTATAGAAAAAAATTCCCCAAAGTTGGGCTTCATACTACAAAAAATAGTGAAAAAAATTTATACCTCCAAATTTTCAAAACACACCCCCAAATACAACTACCAAATGGTGCCCCCAAACCTAAAAAAAATAACAAATAACTAGAAATTTCAACATCCAAATGGGGGAAATACTAAAACAAGGAAAAACACATTCATCAAAATAATCATCCCAACAGTAATCATAATCTAAGTCACAAACAAAGGAGATGCTACCATAGGGGTGTCCGAAATCCTACCCCCACACTTAGTTAATAAATTGTCCCCAATGCATATAACCAAGGAAAAAGTTGGAAACACTGAGAGATGATCAATGTTGTCTACTGCTTTGCCCTCGTTCTCCTGCCCACTTGAATCTAGATGGTAGTATCATTTCTCAATACCTGATATATGCAACATGTCACTGATCTCCCTGATGTCATCCCGCAAGTGTCCCATATCCTTCCTCAAGTGAAGCAGCTAACCATCAACCCTGTCAAACCTCTCTGTTGTGTCCCACTCATGATGATCTAACTTCATGCTCAGCATGTGAACGTTGTGCCTGAACCTGAAGATAAAGTTCCCTAAGAATTTTTCTCAGTTCGTCCATGTGGTTGATTAGTCCATATAGGATATGAAAAACCTAACTAAAGCCCGAGGACTCATGCTCCCAGAAGGGGCTATACTTTGGGTGATTCCAGGATTGATTCTCATGTGGGTAATGGCCGATGCACTGTCCCTAGAGGGCTCAATGTTTGGGCCAGGTGGGGGCCTCGGCTAAACTATACAAAATCATCAAAATGGGAACAGATGATGTGCCTGTGAGAGATGCTAGCGCCATGGCCTGCAAAATGATAAAACTCCTTATGAATAATAAACATCCCTCAAAGAGAGGGCGGTCCTCCAAATACCTATATGGAAGTAGATGGTAGAGCTACAGGATACTCAAAATGTGGTAGTGGAAAGACCTGTGAGAATGCTGGCTGTAGTGGAACAACCTACTGCTCAATGGTCACAAACTGTGCGGAATACACCGAGACCTACTCCTGGTCATCTTCGTCATCCTCCTCTGTGTCATACTCCTCTCTCGGGTAGTGATCGCCCAAAACCACCTCAGAATCTGCATCAGACTCGATGATAAGGTGTTGCAATTTGAAATTCTTGTTCAGAGTGGTTCTTGCACGCTGGGGAAACCTCATGAACTTCTTGCCCTTATATAACAAGAATATAGTGTGACTCTCCTCCAATATAAGTTTTGGCTCATCCATGACCGGTAGAGTGAGTTTTCCCTCATCTTCTCACTCACTGAAAGCCCACAGTATTGAACCATAAGCAAAACCCTAACACTGATCGCTCCCTTCGCACTGTGGGACAGTGCCATGGAGAGATCAATGTAGTGAGTGACAAAATCGTTCAAGAGGTCGGAACAAGCCCTACCCGTGCAGATTGACCAAAGTATCCTACAATCTCTCTCAGTGGTAGTGGTGGAGATTAGTTGTTATACATAAAGTGAGAAGATTTGTTAGCAAGTAAATATATATGTACGTTGGTGGAAGACCTGAAAACAGGGTGAATTAGATGATCCTTCGCCGGTCATCAGTCCTGCATGAAAAAGGAAATTGGTAAGTGCGAACAATCCTCTGAAGTGCCATCACAGGTGTATTTAGAATCAAACAAGTGGAATGATCAACATGTACATGCGAGTTCGCATAGTTGTCAATTATGCCGAAGAAAATACCAAAATAAGGGCCAAGTAGTAAAAACATATAAAAATGCGACGTCGTACGACAGTCGCATAAACCAAGTTGTGGCAGACAGATTAGCGACGTCGCTTATATCAGACTCGCTTAAGCATAATCAAAATGACAATAAACAAAAAAAACCATTTTGCAACAAACCAAAATAGTGTACCTAAGTTCAACTAAAGGAATGCTAACACTCATAAAAACCAGAGACAAAACTAAATAGCCAAATAATCAAAATAGATTCACAGACAACATATCTGACATTGTAGAGTAATAATTCAAAAAAGTTGGGTGTTAGGAGATAAGGAACAACAAACATTTTTCTTGAGTAGAGAAGATGAAGAGGAAGCTAGAGGTTGTTGGAATTTGCAAAAAATATGTGAATAGATACATGAACTCATTTTCAGGGTCGCCTTCTTTATAAGCATTTTCAAATGGCATCATTTTTTAACTAATGTTTTGCTCGCCTCGACATATGCAACGTTGCACCGATGTCAGATCAGGCGACATGGTGTCGACTACTGAGTGATGTTGTATACGTTGATGGGCCTAACAATTTCGGCCCACCAAGCATCCAGCCAACCATTTGAGATGACTTAAAAACAAATTTTGCATCACATATTTGCTAGTTCAAGACTGATTGCCGCAATACACTTTTTTTTGCTACTGATACTTCTTTTAAACTTTGTGTGTATGTTAGGTTGAATATTTAGGAGTGAATAACATTAAAATAACATAGCTAACATGAATATTATAAATTAAGTGTTAAATATCAAAATACATTAAAAAAATCTTGTTCGAAATACGATACATCAATATGGAAGAAGTTCAACAATAAAAACTACAGGGTTGGTACGATTGATTAGCTTGAAGTAGAGCGTGTCCCCTTTCCTAAGTCTCTCACCCATCATAAACTGCTCCCAACACTTTGGTGTTAGGCTCTTCAACATCTCATTCCATTGCACCTGAGCATAGCAGGCAACTTCAACGGAGGAAGGAGCTCCACAATCTGACTAGGGACATACTGAATTTGAAACAAAATATCATGTTCAGTTAATATTAAATAAAAGTATAGAAATTTTTTTAAAATAAATTTAATATGTGATAGGGATTACTTACCGGGATTGGAACATCCCCGAAGTTCATCTGCGTCGAATGAAATGAGGAACGATGTTGCCAAATGTAGCTTGCAAATTTTTATCGTCTGAATCGCTACGGATATGTTAATTAATAAAATAAGTATAAATTAAATTTGAATATTGGTAATACAAGCTAACTATAAAACGTAATTTAATTACAAAAATTAAATCGTTCACAACATTGAGGTTACGGTGAGAACCAGCATTAGTAGCATGATTCCTGAAATTCATATATAAATAATTTGTTAAAATTCAATTAACATAATATGTTAATCAATTAATATATGTATTCAACGTGTCAAAGCGAAAATGCACAGGTTTGGTTTAACCGAATGGTTAACCTATCATTATGTGACATCATATGCTAGGTCATCTACATAAATATGAGTAATTGACGTCGTACATTAATCTAGGAAAACCAAATGGATAACCGACATGTGTGTCTTATGCTGCATGAACAACTGAAATTATGAACAAGCAACGTTGCACACTAATGTCCCGTAATTCGTGTTTAAACTCTTTTTAGTTGTTGTTGCTTAATTAATCTATTTATCTTGATTGCTAGTTTAACTTGTCTTTAAATTGATAGCTTAGAAAAACCAACCCAAAAACCCTCCTCTTTATAAGCTCTTCATATATATATATATGCATATCTTTATATCTATCGTAGTATTCACCGTTATATGTGAAAACCCTTAGGAAAATCCCTCTTCTTTGTGGATGAACCCAAGTTGCCATTATCTATTTAACTGTATTTAGGAAGAATTTTAAAAATAGTAACTTTGAGATGTACGACAATGATCTCCCAGCAACTTGTATCCACACTTTGTGAAAAGGTTTGTTGAAGAATGCTTATTTTCAGCAACGAAGAGAGATGAGAGAATCAAAATGGGATAAGAGAATCTTAATGGCACAAACCTAACTCACTTGGATTGGCGGCCAAATGACGTATAGGGATGAGGTACATAATCGATCGAGAGGTTGGCAGAAGCATCCATGGTTTCCACCACCTCTTCAAAAGACAACTTCATATAGCCTTATGTTGGTTAAAAGGTATGAAAATACATGGTTCTACCATAACCAAAGCATACTACTATTACCGGCCACACAACCTTGGAGAGCCTATTTCATTCCCCTGACCCGGCCAACGAGAAATGTTATTTGGCACACTATATACCCCAAACGTAGATAAGAAAGATGAGCACATAGAGATCCCCACTTGAACCCGACCAACACCACTCACACTAACCTTGGACTTTATGAGCAATTCCAAGTGTTTGGGGATCAACTCTTGAGGCTGACCAAAAAAATGCAAGAGGCAAGCCACTTGGTAAAGAGGATGAGCCGACAAGTTATTGAATTTGGTGTTAGGGAGCAACGCTAGGGTAATTGAGCAAGAGGATAAAAAAGAGTTTACTTTTGTTGATCAAAGGGCCTTGTCCAAGAAGAGGCCATGGAACAAATATTGGAGAGGATGCAAGCATTCAACCTTAGGGCCTTCCGTGACATTGTGTCCAATGAGAGGAAACAATTAAGGAAAGAATAAAGAAGACAAAGGAAATATATGAGGTGTAAGAGAGTGGGCCCTTCTAGGTCTCATGAGTAAGTGTCTATTTATCGTCTTACTCAACTTATGTTTTAAAGATGATTTATGCATTGAGGGCAATTCAAGGTTTAAGACAGCTTAAGTTTGGGATGTGAGAGTGTGTGACATTCTTGTAACTTGGGGTTAGGGTATTTTTAGGAATAAAATGTTGTGTATTTTGGAAAATTGCATGTTAGCAATATGCTTTGATTTTTACTCGTTCTTGTTTACTCGATGATGAGTAAAGGTATAAGTGTGGGGGATTTGATGAGATGTCAAACTCATGTTTTTCTTAAAGCATTTAACATCTCTTTTTAATGATTTTGTTGTTAGATAGTTAGTTAGGTTTGGATTTTTTTTAGAATACAATGTTAGAGCCATTATGTTTGGTTCTTCTATACAACTTTTCTATTTTGTAAGCTGATTGTGAACTTAATGGGATTTTTCCCTTCTGAGTGTCAGGTTATATTTTGTGTGCTTAAAGCGTAGATCACTCTTGAGCGAAGGCCATCTACAAGAATGACCAGTCACAAGTTTGGTAGAAGAATGAAGGCTAGTAGTCTAAAATTGTTAAGAGATGAAGAATCGCGGAAAAGGAAGATATGAATCCAAAGCCAAATAGGAAGGCATAGACCATGCATAACAGCCCTCTAAATCTAATCAGTTTGTGCCCAAAGAAATGTTTAGAGTACAAACTGTCCTGAATGACAATGTCTGTGCAATTAGAAGGAAGGAAAACACTCCAGGACATGGGCCGTGCATAATGGCATGGTCCGTACATTTAGAGAGGCATAGATCATACCTCCAAGACACAGATCGTGCACATCATCATGGTCCGTGAAATTATAGGTGCCAAGACAATTTCTAAAGCACGGTTTGTGCATATGTACGCAGACTGTGCTCGACTGGAAAACTAGGGTTTTGAATTGGATCTTTTGGGCCTTTTTCCCTCTTCACAAGAAAATGCCTAATTCTTCTAAACCTAAGTAGAGAGGATGGTTGTAGTTAGAATAAATTTCAGCTTTCTCTCTCTCTCTCACACTATTCATATCACATCCCCGTGGAATTTAATCCATTGAATGTCATGAGTTTGATCTTAGTAGCGTACATTTATGACTTGAGGATATTTGTAAGCATGTATTTACTATTAATTTGTGTGACTTTTAGATTCATTTCTATTTATGCATGCTATAAATATCGTTCTTATATTGTTCTTTAGCTTCTTTTTATAATCTAGCTAAAACAATGATAAAATGAAGGGCTCACTAGAGCGTCGAAACTTAATACTAGAAACTATTTGTGATCTTGTTTTTAATTGTTCAGGATGACCTAGACGATCCACGCCAATTTTGGAGATCATGGTTGCTTGGAAGGAATTCCTTTCATCAGTGGCGTCATCTATGGAAATAAAAAAATTTGTTCCCAGGTTTTCATAATCCCTGGCTAGGAAAGGCAGGAATCTAACCCGATATATAAGCACAATGCATGAATCAGCTCAGAAAAGAGATTTGGTACACCACAAATAAAATCTTGCATGATAAAAAATGGGAAGAATATCAACAACCAACCAAAGGTACTCACACCAAAAAACTTCACTTCCAACAAAAAGATACGTTATGCACAATGCGATGCAGTGTAAGATGGGGACAACATTGACCCAAAGCAGTTAGGTAGACGACACTTGACGACCTAGAGGCATGTGTGGCGTGGTATAGGGATACCAGTTCACAGACACATTGAACGGAACAAGATATCTTTATGTTTTGAGCATGCATGCGAGCATGGGATTGCGTTGAGGTTGGGTGAAAAGACCAACCCCATAACACAACTTCAGGATCATTCGTTCCAGTGCGATACAAGACATCTCCGACCACTGGTAGGTTTTAATGAAGAAGTAGAGGGGTTATTGCTCACATTATTTTTTCCAATGTTTCTACTATGCTTATGGATTCCTGTGATTCTTAGATGTACAAGTAAAGTACCCACCCCTTTTTTTTTATATATATGTTAGTGAATGTGTTCCTTCAACTGCTGAAATGAAGTTTCACACTCTTTTGTCCATTCAAAATTCTTGGCTTTGTTCAATATTTTAAAGAAGGGAAGATTCTTTTTAGCTCTTTTTTATGTGAAAGAACTAGGTTAAGGCGGCTGGAGAACCCATGAAGCACTGAACGTCTTTAGCCAATTTGGGGTGGTTCATACTGGGAATGGAATCGGCCTTCTTTGGGTTAACTTTTATCCATTAATTAGATACCATGAGGCATATGAACTTCTCAACCCCCACTCCAATGGTCATTTTGATGGAATGAGTTTTCAAATTTTCATTTTAGATTCGCTCGAAGGTCTCTCTCAAGTTGTCAAGAAAATCTGCGCAACTCTTTCTTTTGACCACCTTGTCATCCACGTATATCTCTACATTCCTTCCAAATTTCTTCTTAAATATTTTTTCCACCAATCACTGATATGTGGCTCCCTCATTCTTGAGCCCAAATGACATCTTCATGTAGCATAATGTCCATGCGCCATGATGAATAAAGTTTTTTCCTTATCCTCTTCTTCCATAAGGATCTAATGATCATCTTTATGGCCCTGAAAAAGGTTAACGACTGGCACACAACTATAGCATTGACGACCTTATTGATCAAAGGGAGCTTTTATCTATCATTTGGACATCATTTGTTTAAATAGGTGATGTCAATGCATGTTCGCCATTCCCCGCATCCTTTGTCATGAACTTAACCTTGATTGGATTAGTTGGCTACTTTGGGTAGACCACCTCTTTGATTACGTCTGCTTTGAGGAGTTTTGTGTTACTTATTTTTTAAAGGTTTCCCCACTCTCGGGAGAAAATATTCTTCTCTTTTGTTGAACCAAAATTTGTTTTGATTCTTGTTAGGTAATAAAAGTTCCAGGAGAAGACATTGCATTAATAATAAAGTGCAAGTTTTAATTGTTTTTTCAAGAGGGATGGCAAGGCTTTACACATTTCCACTGTTCCTATTGATTGTTTTAGCATTTTCTGCACATCATTGGGTGAAGCTCTGATGGCCTCATTGTGAACCATGCCGATTTTCCTTATCTTACTGAGCTCATTCCAGGTTATCATCGTACATAATTGAGCCATTTCCTAATCTTCCATTAGTGAGGCGATACCATTATTTTTTTGAAGTATCATCATTGGCGGATACGCTGAAAGGATGGATTTAGCTTGGCTCATTCATTTTCGTCTCAGGATTATGTTGAAAGCTGACGGAGCGCCGAAGATGGTGAGGTTGCAAACAAAGGTACTATGCTTCTTTTATTCTATGAATGCTACAGGAAAGGATACTACCACAGAGAAAATTTCATATTGCCGGTGAAGCCCGATAATGGTGATGAGGATCTACGTAAATCTTTCCTTTAGAGCCTTAGGTGGTCAAATCAGGTAACAAACATGACGTCCATCTCACATCCACTATCGAGGAAGATTCTTTTTATCAGGGCATCTCCAATATTTGTAGATATTACTATTGGATTGGAGTGAAGGGTAGAGCCTGGTACCGTATCGGTCTTTGAAAATGAGTTGATTTTTTCTATCTTGTAACACTTGTTCTTGGGTTACACAGGATTCTTCACTTAACATGAGCCTTTGTTTGCGATCTGGTGAATTTCTATCATCCTATTTACTATATTTATGACCCGGTGACCCTATGATACCCCCTTCAACCTTTCGTTGCCCCATTGTCTTCAATTGGAATTTTTCTCTTGAGATTAGCCCTCATGTTGATCCTTCCGAGTTCACGAGGGAAGAACATAATCCCAGAGCAATCAGTGACGGATGCATCTCTCCCCTAACTTGAAAGAATCAATAATATTGTAACCCTCGTCCCCATGTTATCGCAATGGTCGTTTAAGACCCTCCCGCTCGGGTCTCAGAGAATTGGTGCAAGATGCTAAGAAGGTTTCGCTTGAAAGACAAGATGATTGCCCTTGAATGTGATAGCAGGGGTATATCCCCTTATCAGAGACTTTGTTAAGGGCTTAATTTTTGTTCCCTCTCGCTTTCATTTTTACATTTAGCGGCTTCCTCCTCCTAAGAATATCTCTCCACAATGCTCTGGAGCTGCTGGATAATAGTTGGGGAATGGGCAACAATTTTTTCATATAGTTGGGTATCAGTCACACCGTTCATGTATAATGAGATAACCATTACATCCTTGCGATCCATAACCTCTAAACTTTCTTCGGTGTAGCGTCTATAATGGCAGTGGTGGGAGGTTTCAGAAAGGGATGAGGTTACAAAGCTGTGGTGGTTCGACATTGTTGTCGGTGGGGAGGGTGGATTTGTTTTTATTTGTCTAAGAACTAGCGGGATGAGCACTGCACGATGTCCGGTGCTTGTGGCATACATTTTTGTAATACATTTTGTTGATGATTCTTTAAATGCTGTGCAATATTTATTATGACGGTCACATTTTTATATATTTGACTGATGACTCAATGTATTATGATACATATTTTTTTATGTCAGTGGTAGAAATGTAGTTTTTCGAACAATTTGATTACTTCTCACATGATTCATTCTAATTATAAGCATGCTATTAACACTTTGGATTCCATCAAGTCACCTCTAAGAAGAATTTTATGTCGTGTAGAAAAATAAACACATACAATACACATTTAAGTAAAATAAATAAATACATGGATGTAATGCACAGTTTTATATTTCAAAATAAACATTATGAATAATGCAACGAATAATGTAATGAATAATATTATTCAAATTATTTTTACAGAATAATATTATTCAAATTAGTTTTACAAAATAATATTAATATTAATATTTTTATAAAGTTAATTAATATTACAAAGGAAAAGAATGTTTATTTGGACCACTTTATAAATCATGATTTATTTTACATTATCTTATTATTTTTCACTCCATAATTTTTATATAATCTACTACTCTCTTCAAATTTTTTGTATCATTAACTTCTTCTATCATGAATTTTATACCAGATTCTTGCTTTATATTTTTTATCAATATTTTTCTTTATATTTTTACATTTATTTTTATTCTTATCAATCCATTTATAAATTAATTGTATTAACCTCTCTCTCGTTGCATTTCTCTTACTATTACTAACATTTTTCAAATCACCTCTTCTCTCTTCAATTTTTCCCTTATTTCTTTAGTTTTTTTTTGTATTAATTTCTCCCTATATATTTCTTGAATTATTTTTATTTACATTACTTCAATCATTATATTTCTCCCTATTATGGTATTAATTTCTCTCTTTATATTTTTGTATCACTTCCTCTAAATATATTTTATATTTATATCTTCACTTCTATACTATTGTCTCTCCATATTTATAATAATATTTTACCTTTAAACATTTCTCGCATTCCCTTGTGATCTTAAAGTATCAATTTATCTCTCAAATATATATATTTTTCTTTTTTATCACTACATTTCTCTTATTACTTATTTTTCATATATTTACATATTTTTCATAACTCTTTGTTTCTCCCCTTTTTATCATCAATTTATCTCTGAAATACTCGATAAAGACAAATTTCATTTATTTATATTTTAATATTTAGACTTTATAAGATAGAAAGAGTCTCAACAATTCAATTTTCTGTCCCGTGTAATGTTTAATAGACTTTTCCATTAATATAAATTATAGTAATTAAAAGATTAAACGTGGTTTATTTTCCTGAACCTTTAAAAACATGTACTCCTTCCATCTCATTCTAAAATTCACAATTACTATTTGACAGTTATGTTTTCATCCATGCGGTAATGTTTTAAAAATTAAATATAATATTATACAGAGTATAAGTTAAAACAAGTAATAATGTGTATTTGAATGTGAAAATATTAAAAATACATTTTAATGTGTATTTGAATAAAGGAGTATGTAATTTAACTTATTCATTATATAAGTTAAAAAAGTGGCATGTTCATAACTTTTGGACAACCACCTGTTAGGAGATCTACTCTTACCCTTAAACCTGATTTATTAAATATAAAAAAATATTAAGGAGTAGATTTAGAACCTAATCTCCAATGACCTTGCAAGGTGGCTCTGGGTCTAAATCTATCAACTTAAACCCCTCCCTGGCATCTGTCTTTGGTGGCTAGCCTAACCGGTGTCGCTTTGTTTCTTTCAATATTTCCGGTATTAATATTTCTCTATAAAATTTTGTATATTGATTTCTCTCTTTGTTAATTGAACCATTTAATTTTGCAATGTGTAAAAGTCTCAGGAAAGGTGATCTATAAATAAATTTGCAGACATACCACTTTATATTTTGACTTAATAACTATTTTTAATATAAAATATTGCCCTTTATAAGTTAAAATATGTAGTAATGTGTGTTTGATGTGAAAATATAATAATGTTTAATTTGAAAATACTTTATCTAAATTTAATGTTTAATTTAACAAATACATTGTATGAGTATTTTTTTTGTGAATTATCCTTAGCTTAGGACAGACCACCTTTTACTCTGGCAGCCTAACTTCAATTTCTCTTTTTATATTTTCTGTATCACTTTCTCTTATCACATTTTTATATTGACATTATATCCACACTTCTAGCGGTTCGAATATGAGGTTGTATTATAAATAGCTGAATTGATAATCCGCATCACCCTATAATTTTGCAATATTAATTTTCTCTCAAAAAATTGTATGTATATCTCTAAATTTCTTGTGTATTTATATTATCCCTCTTTTTTGTACATTTTTTCTAGTATCATTATATGCTTACTATTTTCCTGATTTAACTTATTTATATTTTATTATTTTAGTTTAAAATTACCTTAGAAAGAACCACGCAACAATTTTCTCATCTAAGTAGCAACATTTGATATTAAAAATATATTATGCAACATGCATTAATTATATTGATAGAGTGGTTCACATTAACAATTATAGTAGGGGAAATATTGATTAGCAGCTTCTTTGCTTAGAGCATCATGAAAAGTCAACAATATTTACTTCTTTTGGGCACCATCCAAGTGCTCTCAGTGAATCATATATGTATAAAATTATTATTATGTAAAAAACACAACCTCAATATTACCTATGCAAAGATATTACAATAGAGCTATCT
>JAULKK010166449.1:0-16439 GCA_032355705.1 Rubia peregrina | reverse complement strand
ATATCATCATGTGAGATATTGTTAGACTCCCATGTTTACGTAGTTTCTAAATATCAAATTTTAATGTACCATTAATATCCATAATTAAAGTTATTGATGGTCAAACATGGTTTGAGAAAGTTGACCAAAAAGGGTGCCATTTATTCTGGGATGGAGGGAGTAGTTCTTTTTGTCGATGTTTGCAGCTAAACTGCTCATTTCATTCACTTTGCACCACCACAACACGATTTGTTCACTTTGCAATACTTTTGTACTGTTAACTTCTGACCAACGCTGTCGAATTTGTAATCAAGCCAACACACTTATTATATATTTTAAATTTAGATTTTACCGGATAAGTAATAAAGTATAAGAAATTTGAAGGCATAATTTCAAGAAACGGTGAAGGTTTTGCATAACAACGAGTGTTCGTACATTGACGTTATCAATTAGATGCTCATAAAAATTGCTATAATTTCTTAACATAACTCGGAATACACATCTTCGAACTGAAGGTGACTAAGATATGCCACGGGGGAGTCCAAAGGTCAGGTTTTCCAATTAATGAAAAAGCAAAGAGGTAAGTCTCTCAAATAAAATTCAAATATGTAGTGAAGGTTATTGTTAGTATCCTTTCTGGTTTTCATGATAGAGGTGACGCGTTGGCAGAGTTTATAAAAACTAGTAACCGGTATCAGAAATGTGTCCTCGTTGTTTATTCTTCAGCGCGTAAGTGAATCCGCTAATCTTGGTACTCTGTTCAAGCAGGCAACTCGAACGCCTAGAGGTAAAGAATTTTATTGAGCATATGAAAGAACCACTTCATTTTCACTTGTTGTTCAGTTACAATAGGTACTTAAATTGAAAGAATTTCTTCCTTCATAAAAAAACTTATAATTTTTTATGTCTAACATGAATCATATAACTGAAAAAGAACCTCCTATGTTTAGATTCCAATAAGTACAATTGTATAAGGACTAGAATAAAGATAAAAAAAATTACTTCTTTTCGTCGAAGTCCGCAGCTACACTGCATGTTTTATTCATTTTGCAATGCCACCACATCATTTGTTCGCTTTGCAATATTGTCGCACGGTTCAGTTCTCACCACCATCGTCGAATCGGTAATCTAGCCAACACACTTATTATATTGTTTTAGATTAGATTTTACAGGATAAGTAATAAAGTGTGAGAAATTTGAAGGCATAATTTCAAGAAATAGTGAAGGTGTTGCATAGGAACGGATGTTCGTACATTTCAGTGGATACTTAGTTTCGGGGTACAATGTTCAAATCGCCGAAGCCGTACTTCTAAATAAGCACTCAAGAAAACTACGACAATATGCAAGAACATCAACAATCTGAATCTCATCTCGGTGGCCCACTCTGTAAATGATAACCACAAGGAATCAATGACAAGGGTTTGGGAGTTCAAAATCAGACTTCGACTTTTAGAAAGACCACAGCGACCCCACATCGATCAGGTTGCTAAAGAGCCATGGAACTATTGGCAACTAATATAAATTTCTAGTTGGTTATTTGTTGTGCGATTAACGTGATTTTCTTTAATTCATCATATTTTATCTTCATATTTGGTAACTGTGCATTTTGTCCATAGCATATATATAATTTGATTTAATTCTTTATATGATTTAATACGACATTCAGTTTATCTGTGCATAGAACTAAATTTACAATTAGAATTTGGTATCATCATACCTCAATGTTAATCATGCATATGGGTTTATAACTACATTAATACTATTAATTAGAGAGTGGTGCATTTTTAGGCCCTTACTTTGTTGATTGAAAAACATGGTCTTCTCCGTCTGTCTGTACCCCAAAAATTTAAGACAGTTAGTGGTGGCTTATATGGCCCTAGTTTTCAATTTTTGTTCAATTGAAATAGGTACTCAAAATGAAAAACATTTCTATTTTTTTTCCTTTTAGATGTCTAACATGAATCATAGGACCTAAATAGAATCCCATACTTTTGGTCACTAAGAAGTACAATTGAATAAAGAAGGACTAGAAGAGAGAAAAAGAAACTAATTATTGTCATTGATTCTCGTAGCCACATTGCACATTTTGTTTACTTTGCCCCGCCATAACACAATTGGTTGGCTTTGCACAACTGCGGCACGGTTTTCTTGCTTTGCACGGTGCCGTCATATTCGTAATCAATCCAACACACTTATCATTTCATTTCTAATTCTTAAACCATGCTAAAATTTGATATTAATTTTTATATATTTAACATAGATGTTATCACTTAGATGTTCTTAAAGAATGCTATAATTTCTTAATATTCCATGGAAGACACATCTTCGAACTGCAGGTGACTAACACACTCCACAAGGGAGTAAAAAGGTCACGTTTTCCAATTAATGAAAAATCAAAGCGGAAAGTCTCTTAAATCATATTCAAATACACAGTCAAGCCTACCATTTGGATCCTTTTCGGTTTTTCTGCTAGAAGGCATGAGTTGAGAGAATCTATATAAGCTAGTAACCGGTATTAGAAACATATCCTCATTGTTTATGCTTCGGCGATTAAATGAATTTGCTAATCTAGCCACTTTCTCCAGGTAGGCAACTCGAATGCCTAGAGGTAAAGACTTTTCCCAAGCATATGAAAGAACCTCTATATTTTGAATTGTTGTTCACATGCAATAGGAACTCAAATTGGAAAAAAAATGTTTCTCTTATAAAAAAAACTTATAATTTTTTATGTCTAACATGAATCATATAACCTAAAAACAATCCCCCTACGTTTAGATGCTAACAAGTAAAATTGTAGAAGAACTAGAATAAAGATTAAAAAAACTAATTATTTTCATCGATCTTCGCAGCCAAACTGCACGTTTTATTCGCTTTGCACCACCACTGCACGATTTGTTTGCTTCTTAATACTGCCGCACAGTTCACTCCTCACCACCACCTCGAATTGTTAATCAAGCCAACACATTGATTATATTGTTTTTATTTAGATTTTACAGGGTAAGTAATAAAGTGTAAGATATTTGAAGGAATTATTTCAAGAAACGGTAAAGGTGCTGCACAGGAATGAGTGTTCATACATTGTGGTAGATACTAAGTTATTGGGTACGATGTTCAAATCTTCAAAGCCATACTTTGAAATGAGCGATCAAGAAAACTACGACAATATGTTAGAGAACGTCAAGAATCTGAATCTCATCCAGTTGGGCCCCTCCGTGGGTGATAAACACAAGGAATCAAATATGAGAATTTTGGAGTTCAATATCAAAGACTTTGACTTTTAGAAATACCACAACAACCCCATATCCATTTGGTTGCTAAAGAGCCATGGTGTGGATTACGTGCAGAATCTAGAAGAAGGAAATTTTGGGGGGGATTTTTCCACAGAATTTAAGGGTTTCCATATACTCTGTCTGAATTTAACGTGGATGCTTTTTCACTTTATGTATGATCTCGGTATCAAAATAAGACTTTATCCCAATAACCCCTACCTGAGAGCGTGGGCGAGCTTGTGTGACTCGTGAAAATTTACCTTGGAAGACACATCTCTAACTTGGAAATGATGCTGAGGTCCCAACCCTTTGAGTGAAGGTGCATACTGAACAAGGTGGCTCTGAATATGGAGGTGCCTTACATTTGATATATTAGCAAATAATATATATTTACTAGTTAGGCATTTGTTGTGCGATTAACGTGATTTTCTTTAATTCATCTAATTTCATCTTCATATTTTGCAAATGTACATTTTTTTCGTAGCATATATAGAATTTGATTTAATTCTTGATCTGATTTAATACGACATTCAGTTTTTCTGTGCCTAGAACTGAATTGAAAATTAGAATTACGTATCATAATACCTCAATTCGAATCATGCATATAGGTTTATAACTACTTTAATACTATTGATTAGAGAGTGGAGCATTTTTAGTCCCTTACTTTGTTGATTGGAAAATGTGGTTTTCAGCATCTGTCTGTACCCCAGATATTTATGACAGTTAGTGGTGGCTTATATGGCTCTAGTTTTGAATTGTTTTTCAATTGAAATAGGTAGTCAAAATGAAAAAAACTGCTCTATTTACTTTTTTATACTAATTGATGTCTAAAATGAATCATATGACCTAAATATAATCCCCTACGTTTAGATACTAAGAAGTAAAATTATATAAAGAAGGATTAGAAGAGAGATAAAGAAACTAGTTATTGTCATTGATTCTCGTCGTCGCATTGCACATTTTATTCGCATTGCCCCGCCACCGAACAATTGGTTTGCAGCACGGTTTGCTCGCTTTGCACGATGCTGTCATATTCGTAATCAAGCCAACACACTTATCATTTCAGTTATAATTTCATAAACAATGTCAAATTTTTATTATTATTTTAGTTATTTAACATAGATGTTATCAATTAGATTTTCTTGAAGAATGCTATAATTTGTTAGTATACCTTGGAAGACACATCTTCCAACTGAAGGTGACTAAGACATGCCAAAGGTGAGTCCAAAAGTCAGGCTTTGTAATTAATGGTAAAGGAAAAGAGGTAAGTCTCCTAAATATAATTCAAATATGCAGTTAAGGGTACCGTTCAAGAAATCTAAATGCAGAATTTCAAGAAACAATGAAGGTGTTGCATAGGAACAAGAGTTCGTACACTGCAATGGATACTAAGTTTCCAGGTAGGATGTTCAAATTGCTGAAGTCGTACTTCAAAATGAGCGCTGAAGAAAACTATGACAATATGCAAGAAAATATCAACAATCTGAATCTCATCCATTTGGGCCTCTCTATGGGTGATAACCACAAGGAATCAATGACAAGGGTTTGGGAATTCAATATCAAAGACTTCGACTTTTAGAAAGACCGCTACGACCCCATATTGATCTGGTTGGCTAAAGGGCCATGGTGTAGATTACGTATGAAATCTAGAATGAATGTTTATGGAGGATTTTTTTTGCAGAATTTAAGGGTTTCAATATGAGCTGTCTAAATTTAACGCGGATGTTATTCAACTATATGTATGATCTCGGTAACAAATAAATATTCTGTCACAAAACCCCTACCAGAGAGCGCGGACAAGCTCATGCGACTTGTGCAAATGTACCTTGTAAGAGACATCTCTGACTTGAAAGAGATGATGATGTCTCAACCCATTGAGTGGAGGTGCAAGTTGAACAAGGTGGCATAGAATCTGGTGGTGGAAAGAGCGGGAGGAGAAACCCATAAAGCTGGCCCCAACTGTTTAGTCAGATTGAACTGTTTCTTGGAGGTGTTTGATTCTTTACAACATTGGCATTCAGCACTAGCAGAATGTGGAAGTTTTGGAACTATCAATTGCACAGCTTCCATAAGCTGATGCAGCTCAAGAGGAAGTATCTTTATGAACCCTGCTTTCTAGTTATTTATAATACTAAGTATAATAAATTATATATTACATGGTATTAAACAGATTTTCAGTAAAAAATTAATATGAACAAGTTTGTCCCTCCATTTTATATTTGGTATTAGAAGAAGCGAATGCCATACATTGGAACTATTTGAAACTGTCATATATTTTTTTAGTTAGTCATTTTTTGTGCGATTGATGTGATTTTCTTTAATTTATCCGATTTCATCTTCATATTTGGCAATTGTCCACTTTTTCCATAGCATATATAGAATTTGATTTAATTCTTGATATGATTTAATACAGTATTTTGTGCATAGAACTGAATGAAAATTAGAATTTGGTATCATCATAACTCATATGCCAATCATAGATATGGTTTATAACTACTTTAATCCTTTAGATTATTGATTGGAGCCATTTTAATCCCTTACTTTGTTGATTGATTAACATGGTTTTTCTGCGTCTGCCTGTACCTCTGATATTTATGAGAGTTAGTGATGGGTAATATATGCATAGTGTTGTTCATTTGAAATAGATTAAATTTTAAATTTTAAGCTTTTGATGTCTAACATGAATCATATAACCTAAAAAAAACCCTTTCTTTAGATGCTAAAAAGTACAATTATATAAAGACGAATTAGAAGAAAGATACAGAAACTAATTATTTTCTTCGATGCTCGCAGCCGCATCACATGTTTTGCTCGCTTTGCCCCACCACTGCACAATTTGTTGGCTTCAGACAACTGCAGCACGGTTTTCTCGCTTTGCACGGTGGCGTCAGATTCGTAATCAAGCCCACACACTTATCATTTCAGTTATAATTTCTTCAAGAATGCTAAAATTTTATATTAATTTTAGTTATTTAACATAGATGTTATCAAATTTTCTTAAATAATGCTATAATTTCTTAATGTATCTTGGAAGGCACATCTTTGAACTGAAGGTGACTAAGACATGCCACGGGGAAGTCCAAAGGTCAGGCCCTCTGGTTAATGAAAAAGTAAATAGGTAAGGCTCCCAAATAATATTCAAATATGCAATCAATGCTACCATTATGATCGTTTCCAGTTTTCCTGATAGGGGGTACGCGTTGGGAGAATCTATATAAGTTAGTAGCCGGTATAAGAAGCGAGTCCTCGTTGTTTATGCTCTGGCACTTAAATGAATTTGCTGATCTCACGACGTTTTCCAAGTAGAAGACTCGAACGTGAAGTGACGAAGTTTCTTGAGCATATGAAAGAACCTTCACATTTTGAATTATTGTTCAGTTGCACTAGGTACTTAAATTGAAATTTTGTTTTATTTTAAGTAAAAACTTATACTTTTCGATGTCTAACATGAATCATATAACCTAAAAAGAATCCCCTATGTTTAGATGCGAATAAGTACAGTCAAAGAAGGATTAGAAGAAAGATCAAATACTAATTCTCATGATTGATGTTTGCAGCCTCACTGCACGTTTTATTCGCTTTGAATTTCCATCACACGATTTGTTCGCTTTGCTCCACCGTCGTACGGTTCACTTCACACCACCGCCGTCGAATTGGTAATCAAGCCAAGACATTTATTATCTATTTTTAATTAATTGAAGAATGTTAAAATTATATATTAGTTTTAGCTATTTAATATCGATGTTATAAATTAAAATTATATTATTTATAATAATAATATTTTAAATTATATTTTACGGGGTGAATAACAAAGGGTAAGAACTTTGAAGGTAGATTTTCAAGAAAAGGTGAGGGTGTTGCACAGTAACAAGTGTTCGTACATTTCGGTGGATACTGAGTTTTTAGGTACGGTGTTCAAATTGCTGAAGTCGTACTTTGAAATGATCGCTCAAGAAAACTATGAAAATATGCAAGAGAATGTCAACAATCTGAATCTAATCCAATTGGGGCCTCTCTGTGTGATAACCACAAGGAATAAAAAATGAAGGTGGAATTTCAATATAAAAAACTTCAACTTTTAGAAAGACCGGTGCGAGCCCTTGTCGATCTGGTTGCTAAAGAGCCACGGTGTGGATTATGTGCAAAATTGGGAAGAAGGAATTTTTGGGAAGGATTTTTCAAGGAATCTAATGGTTTTCAGTTGAGTAGTCTGAATTTGACATGTTGTTTTGCACCGTATGTATGATCTCAGGTATCTGATAAAGATTCTGTCCCAAAAATCCCTAGTAGAGAGCACGAACAAGCTAATGCGACATGTGAAAATGTACCTTAGAAGACACCTTTTTTACTTGAAAGAGATGGTGAAGTCACGACTCTTTGAGTGGAGGTGCGGGGTGATGCATAATTTGGAGGTGGAAAGAACGGGAGGAGAAAGCCATCAAGCTGGCTCCGATAGTTTAGTCATATTGCTTTGTTTTTTGGCAGATTTTGAGTATTTACAACATATGCATTCGGCACAGGATGCGCAAATGTGAAAGTTTTGGAACTATCAATTGCACAGCTTCCATAAGCTGGTGCAGCTTAAGATGAATTATCCTCGTCATCTTTGTCACCTAGTTATTTATAATATTAAGAATAATAAATTATATTTTAGATGGTATGAAATAAATTTATAGTCAAAAATTAATATGAACAAGTTTTTCCTTCCATTTTATATTTGGTATTAGAAGAAGCAAATGTCATGCATTGGAACTATTTTCAACTATTATATATTTACTAGTTACTCAGTTTTTGTGCGATTTACGTGATTTTCTTCAATTTATTGGATTTAATCTTCTTATTCGGTAACCGTACAGTTTTTCAAAGCATGTATTGAATTTTGTTTAATTCTTGATATGCTTTAATATAGTATTCAGTTTTTCTATGCATAAAACATAATGTAAAATTAGAATTTGGTATAATCATACAGCATATGTCAATCAAGCATATGGGTTTATAACTATTTTAATCCTTTAGTTTAAGGAGTGGAGCCATTTTAATCCCTTACTTTGTTGATTGGAAAACGTGGTTTTCTTTATCTGCATATACCCTTTATATTTATGAAAGTTAAATGGACCTAGTTTTGAATTGTTGTTCAGCTACAACAATTACTTAAATCGAAAAAGGTTTTTTTTCTATTCGACGTCTTACATGAATCATATGATCCAAAATGAAATCACCTACGTTTATATTCTAACAAGTACAATTGAAGAAGGAATGGAAGAAAAATAATAAAAAATATTGTCAATGATGATTGCAACTACACTGCACGTTTTGTTTGCTTTGCACCACCACCACAAGATTTATTCACTTTGCACTCCGGCCGCATAGTTTGATTGCTTTGCACTGAACTGCTGGATTCGTAATCAAGCCAACACGCTTATTATTTTAATTTTTGTTTGTATGGAATGCTAAAAATTTATATTGATTTTAATTATTTAATATAGTTGTTATCATCTAAATTTATTTTATTTATAATATATTATTATATTTTATAGGGTAAGTAATAATGCTTTAGTAAAAAATAATATGAACAATTTTTTCATTCAAATTTATTTTTAGGTATTCCAAGAAGCAAATCCCTTGCATTTAAAATATTTTAGATTAGGATTAGCAGTAAATACAAAAGTAACTCTATGTTGTTGCATGTGTACCGAAATAAACCCATACTCTTCTATATGAAGCCCTATGTGTTTGTTGAAAAGGTTTTGTTATACCCGGTGTACTCAAATTAATAAACGTTGCTTTTCTTATTCTTTTTTTATTAAAAAATAATTCAATGTCTAACATGCATCATTTGACCCCAAAAATAATCCTCTACTTTTAGATGATAACAATTACAATTGAAGAAAAATTAAAAGAAATATAAAAAAAATTAGTTCTTATCGTTAATGTTCGCAGCCGTATTGCACGTTTTGTTCGCTTTGCACCACCACTGTACAGTTTGCTTTGCACCATCTCCATTGAATTGGTAATCAAGCCAACTCACTTGTTATGTATTTTTAATTGATTAAATAATGTTAAAGTTATATACTCCGTATTAGTTTTATTTATTTTATAGATGTTATAAATTAAATTTATAATAATACTAAATATATTAAATTATAGTGGAAAAAACCCACATCAAATTCAGACAATTCAACTAGAAACCCTTGAATTCCTTGGCAAAATCCTCCCCATAAATTCCTTCTTCCCAATTTTGTACGAAATCCACATCATACCTCTTAAGTGTTATGATCGATGTGGGGTCGCAACAGTTTTTTTTAAAAATTCAAAGTCCGTCAAATTGAAATCCCATACCATCGTGGTTGATTCCTTGTTGTTATCACCCACGAAGAGGCCCAGCTGGACGACATTCAGATTGTTGACGCTCTCTTACATATTTTTGTAGTTTTCTTAAGTGCTCATTTTGAAGTACGGCTTCGACAATTTGAACATCATACTCAGAAACTCAGTATCCACCGCAATGTATAAACACTCGTTCGAGTGCAACACCTTCACTATTTCTTGAAATTCTTCCTTTATATTTTTAACCCTTTAAAATATAAGTTAATATATTTTCTACTATAAATAATATAAATTTAGCTATCACATCTATATAAAATAACTAAAACTAATATATAATTTTAACATTCTTTAATACATTGAAACTAGATAGTAAGGGTGTTGGCTTGATTACTAATTCGACGGCGGTGGTGTAAAGTTAACCGTGCGGCGGTGTCATGAAGCTAAAATAATTCCAATTCTAGGGATTTTCTTCTTGCCCAAAAGTAAATTTGAAGGAAAAAATTGTTCATATTAATTTTTTACTAAAACATTATTACTTACCTTATAAAATAAAATTTATACTATAAATAATATACATTTAAATGATAAAAACTATATTAAATAAGTAAAATTAATATGAAATTTTAGCATTTCGTAAGGAATCAAAACTAAAACAATAAGTGTGTTGGCTTGATTACGAATCCGACAGTGCGGTGCAGAGCAAGCAAACAGTGCGATGATAGTGCGAAGCGAACAAATCTTATTGTGGTGGTGCATAGGGTTGTTCAACCGGTCGGTTTGCCGGTTAACCGGTTAATCGGTTTCGGTTCCTACCGATTTATAAAATTTAGAGGAACCGTATAACCGACTGATAATGTTGTCAGTTTTACCGGTTCGGCTAATATCGGTTTCAGACGATGTGTCAATTATAACTGGTTACCACATCTATCGATTGTATTACACTACAAATTAATATAGATCAATATGAATAGTGATTGGTGCTTAGTGGTTGTTGGAAATTTTAAAATAAAAATAGCCAAATAGGCATGAAATTTACATTACAAGTCACTGATTAACATCAGCCTCCGTCAATGGAGAAAACCGAAAGAAAGTGACAAGAAATGTAGAAATTCGGATTAATTGGGAACTAGATACTAAAAATGTACATGACAACGAGTCGCCGCAGCCCTTGGTATGGACAAAAGCGAGTCGCCTCAGCCTTGGTGTGAAGAAATATTAGTTTAGGGAATAATTAATATTTAAATATAAAAATAACAATGTGATAACTATTATGTAATGAATAATTATTAATTTTATTATTTTGGAAGCATATTAAATCGGCTAATATTCATAGAACAAATTAATTTGGGTTAAGAACAAATTAAAATTTCTTATTCGGCTGTTGCTCAAGGCCCAGTATTTCACGAATATTTATTCTTGGGTTGAAACTAACTAATTGATTAATGTATTAAGAGACCTATTATCAGTTAACCGGTTAAACTGGTTACCGAATAATGAAAACTGATAATGAACCGATTAACTACCATAACCGAATAACCGCAACCGATATTAATCGATTAACCGGTTGACCAAATTGAATTCTGGTTTGGTTTCACCCGGTTATCGGTTTTTCAGTTTTTTGATAAGCCCTACACACAACGGAAAAACATTCACGTCAAATTCAGACTGCTCTACTAGAAACCATTTAATTCGGGGGCAAAATCCTCCCCAAAAATTCCTTATTTCCAATTTCACACTTAATTAACAACATGGCTCTTTAGCAACTTGATCGATGTGGGGTCAAAGCGGTCTTTCAAAAATTCAAAGTCTTTGATATTGAAATTCCACACCTTCGTCGCTGATTCCTTGTGTTATTTCCCACGGAGAGGCCCAACTTGATGAGATTCAAATTTTTGATCTCCTCTTGCATATTGTCAGAGTATCCTTGAGTGCTCATTTCGAAGTACGACTTCGGCGATTTGAGCAGCGTACCCGGAAACCCATTATTCACCGCAATGTATGAACACTTGTTCCTGTGCAATACCTTCACCATTTCTTGAAATTATGCCTTCAAAGTTCTTACCCTTTATTACTTAACCTGTAAAATATAATTTACAAGATTTAGTATTATAAATAATATAAATTTAATTTATAACATCTATATTAAATATGTAAAACTAATATATAATTTTAACATTCATGAAAAAAAAATTAAAACTGGATAATAAATGTGTTAGCATGAATGCCAATTCGGCGGTAGTGGTGCGAAGTGAACCGTACGGTGATGGAGCGAAGAGAACAAATCATGCCATGTCGGTGCAAAGCTAACAAAACATGCAGGGCGGTTGCAAACATCGATGAAAAGAATTAGTTTTTTTTTAATCTTTCTTCTAGGCGTTTGAGTTTCCTACTTTGACAAAGTTTTGAGATCAGCAAATTCATTTAAGTGCCAGAGCATAAAAAAAAATTTGATACCGGCTACTAGCTTATGCAGACTCTCTCAATGCTTGTCCTGTATCAGCAAAACCAGCAAGGATCCTAACGGTAGCCTTGACTGCATATTTGAATTTGATTTAAGAGCCTTACCTCTTTACTTTTCATTAACCAAAGAGCCTGACCTTTTGACTCCCCTGTGGCATGTCTCAGTCACCTTCAGTTCGAAGATGTGTCTTCCAAGGCACATTAAAAAATTATAGATTCTTTAAGAACAGATAATTGATAACATATGTGTTAAATAACTAAAATTAATACAAAATTTTAGCATTCCATAAGAAATTCTAACTGAATGGTAAGTGTGTTGGCTTGATTATGAATATTACATCATCGTGGTAAGTGTGAAAACTGTGCTACATTTGTGCGAAGCGAAAAAATTGTTCGGTGGCGGGGGAAAGCGAAAAAAATGTGCAATGCGGCTTTGAGCATTGAAGACAAGAATTTGTTTCTTTATTTTTCTTTGAATCCTTGTTCATATACTTTTACTTGTTAGCATTTGTAGATAGGGGTTTTTTTGGTCATATAATTCATGTTAGACATCGAAAAGTTTTTAAAGATTTTTTTAAAAAAAGAAACGTTTTTCAATTAGAGTACCTATTTCAATTGAACAACAATTCAAAACTTGGCCCATTTATAAAAGCCACCATTAACTATCATAAATATCCGGGGTACAGGCAGACGAAGAAAACCACATTTTCCAATCAACAAAGTTAGGGATTTAATTGGCTTCACTCCCTAATCTTAAGGATTAGAGTATTTATAAACCCATATGCTTGATTGACATATGAGTTATGATGATACCAAATTTAAATTTTCAGTTCAGTTCTATGCACATGAATACAATATTAAATTATATCAAGAATTAAATCAAATTCTATATATGCTACGGAAAAAATGAACAGTTGCCAAATATGAAGATGAAATCGGATGAATTAAAGAAAATCATGTTAATTGCACAACAAATGACTAACTTGTAAATACATAACAGTTGCAAATAATTCCAATGCACGGCATTTTCTACTTGTAATACCAAATATAAAATAGAAGGCAAACTTGTTTATATTATTTTTAAAATAAAAATATATTTATTACAATGTAAAATATAAGTTATTATACTTAATATTATGAATAACTAGTTGATGGGGATCCTGAAGATTCTTCCTCTTGAGCTACATCGACTTATGGAAGTTGCACTGTTGATAGTTCCAAAACACACCCATTTACATTGCCAGTGTAGGATTCCTACGTTGTAAAGAATCAAACATCACCAAGAAGGAGTGCAATGTTAGTACACTGTCTAAGATGGCTTAATGGCTTTCTCCTCCCGCTCATTCAACCTCTAGATCTTGCGCCTCCTTATTCAACCCACACCTGCACTCAAAGATTCACGACTTCACCATCTTTTTCAAGTGAGAGATATGTCTTACGAGGTACATTTGCATCAGTCTCATGAGCTCGTCTGCGCTCTTAGGGAGGGATTTTTGAGACAGAATCTTTAACAAATAACCCGAGATATGCATACAGTCGAGAAAAAAAAACCCACACCAAGTTCAGAGAGCTCAACAAGAAACCCTTGAATTCCTTGGAAAAATCCATCCCACAAATTCCTTCTTCCTGATTTTGCACGAAATCCCCACCGTGGCTCTTTAGCATCCTAATCGATGTGGGTTGCAGCGGTTTTTCTAAAAGTCTATGTCTTTAAAATTGAACTCCCACACCATTGTGGTAGATTCCTCGTGGTTATCGCCGATGGAGAGGCCTAGCTGGATAAAATTCAGATTGCTGATGTTCTCCTGCATATTTTCATTGTTTTTTATAAGGGCTCATTTCGAAGTATGGCTTCGGCAATTTGAACACCACACTCAGAAACTAAGTAACCACCATAATTTACGAACACTCATTCATGTGCAACACCTTCACCATCTTCTGAAATTCTATCCTCAAATATATTATGTAAGATCTCGGATTATTTGTTAAATATTTTGTCCCAAAAACCCCTTTTTGAGAGCGTGGACGAGCTCATGCTATTGGCTCACATGTACCTTGGAAGATAAATCTCTGACTTGAAAGAGATGGGGATGTCGCGACCTTTTGAGTGTAGGTGTGGGCTGAACAAGGTTGTGTAGAAACTGGAGGTGGAAAGAGGGGAAGGACAAATCCATCAAGGCATATTTGACAGTTTACTAACAATGCGCTCTTTCTTGACAGTGTTTTATTCATTTAATTCTTGATATGATTTGACAGTTTACTAACAAGAATTGAATCATATTTGACAGTTTACGAACTGGAGGTGGAAAGAGGAGAAGGAGAAAGCCATCAAGGCATATTTGACAGTTTACTAACAATGCGCTCTTTCTTGGCAGTGTTTTATTCATTTAAGCCTAGGCATCCGACACTGACTTGCTCTTGATTGTTTACCTATTATTATGGATGTACTTTATTGCCCATAGACAGAACAGTATTACTATACTTTTTGTACATGTACTATCTGCCCTGGGATACCAAAACCCTAATGAATAACTGAAACCCTTGGAGGTCAGCATAGGGCCTCATTGCTTGGATAGACTTCTTTATGTTCATTCAGTTATCTTGAAATAAACCCTCATGTGACCAGTGACGTTGGTCTACATGTTGGCTTGATGGTCGTTGGCGTGTTCGGCATAGCATGGAGTGATTATCAGGATCTCATTCTATGGCTATGAGTCGAATGCCCCGATAACTTTCCACCTGACCAGTATCCTTTTCTCTATGACATTACTATCATGGTAAGTGATATACTACCAGATATTTTTTTGTGAGAAATTATTTTCATGTGATATTAATTGTGACTGATCATACATGGCATGCTTTCCTGCTTACTATTTCAAGTAGACAAAAAAATTCAAACTGCATGCATGCATAGCATCCCGATTGCATCACAAAAAATGGTTGCGAACTTGGAACCCTCACGCGTGAAAGTTCACCCCCACTCTTTTTAAAATCTTTTTAGGTGAAAGTGCTAGGTAAGGTATGCGCGTGACAAATAAAGAGTGGAGGATGCTTATGGCCTTACACCCTTAGTTTCATTTATTTCGTTACAAGACATGTTTTTGGATTATGCAATTAGCATTTAACGTTTAAACTTTCCCCCTTCCTCCGTAGAAAAGAGTAACTTTTAAGAGTTTATCATTGTAATAAATGTCTGCTGAAATTTTGGGTTGGGCCATTACGCGACATCAAACATTGTAACTAAGCCATACACATTTATTATTTTAGTTTAATTTTTTTAGTTGCTAATTTAAATTTTATTTTGTATTCTTGATCTGCACCCTGGATATTTATGACAGTTAGTTATGGTTTATATGTACCTAATTTTAAATATTTTTTAAGTTGAAAATATAGGTATTCAAAGTTAAAAATGTTTTTTAATACTTTTCAATGTGTAACATGAATTATATGACTCAAATAGAATCCCCAATGTTTAGATGCTAAAAATTACAATTGAAGAAGGATTAGAATAAAGATAAAGAAACTAACTCTTGTCAACAATGCTTGAAGCTGCACTGCACAACTTGTTCACCTTGCATCACCACAACACGATTTGTTTGATTCTAAAATCTATGAAGAGAAATGAGAATAATTTGTGTTGTTTTTCATTCACTAAGAGAATCGTTTATGTGGATTTTACAAGTTTAAACAGTGATGGAACATTGGGAAGTACTGAAATATCCACGCTTGCAGCAACGTAGGACATTCACTAATTTGTACGCAGTTGATCCAACTCACCTTCCCCGTCTGCTGATACATAAACACCAAAGCCGCCAACCCCCATGAGTAACTATTAACATTCTTTGAATCCTTCATAAGAAAGTCATAAGATATCTACTTTCTATCTAGAACTATATATGTTAACAGTTTTCTCCTTTTACACTGCCCCGTCGAATGGTGATCAAGCCAAAAGACTTATTGTTTTAGTTTTAATATTTCCAAGAATGATAAAATGATAATAATTTAGCTAATTATGGATAAATAAAAAAGCAACCCATGTTTTTGCAAATATGCTGATAAACCTTTTATTCTTCAAAAGTAAATCCTATGTTTTATTCGAATGGATCGTTTATATCCATCATACTCATGACTGACATTGACCTTAGATAATCCTGAATTAAACATCCTAGACATAGCCAAAATACCCCCGGTTCAAAACACAAGATCTACCATGATGATGCTACCAGATGAGTTGATGATTGATTTTTGAAAAATGTGCATGTATTCTCCTCAGTTCCTTATTTTGTGCAAATATAACCTCCAATTTTTTTAAAGTGCATTTTTACCTCTGGTGACATTTTGAAAGTGCATTTGTACCCCTGGTGACATCTGGAAAATTGGTCAACTTTGGTCATTATCGGACTC
>JAULKK010166343.1:0-16441 GCA_032355705.1 Rubia peregrina | reverse complement strand
TTTGGGCATGTATGGGTGAATGGAAGGGCCTCGAAAGTCAACATTGATTACTTGTACACAATTTTGAAAAATTACACATTGGCCCAAAATTGTGTTTCCCCATTATCCATTGCTCCAAAATCCATGATTTTTGTTATTCTTACCTAAATATAAAAATATTAAATAATTTTTTTGTGAATTTTGGGAAAGCGCTAGTAGATGTTCTAAAGTAACTTAGAGTTGATTACATAGAAGTAAGGAAGATAAATCAGAAAGGATTACATATATGTTCTTGTGCCCGATCGATGATAAATATTCTGTTACGGATTTGGGAAATAAAATGGGGGAGTATAGGGAAGCATGGCGTTCGAGCGAATTTCAATTTGGAGTTACGAGTAAAGTTTTTACCTTTTGCACTTAGGCCACTCTAAGAAATTGTCGAATCAAAAAATTGGAGATGCCAAAATTCAATTGAATTATATACAATTACGACTTTGCGATTTGAACATGTATGGGTGAACGGAAGGTCCTCGAAAGTCAACATTGATTACTTGCAAACAATTTTAGAAAAATATACTGTGGCCCAAAATTGTGTTTCCCAACTATCCATTATTCCAAAATACATTATTTTTGTTATTCTTACGTAAATACAAAAAATTTAAAAAATTTATTTTTTGTGAATTGTAGGAAAGCGCTGGTAGATGTTTTGGAGTAACTTATAGTTTATTACATAGAAGTAAGGACGAGAAATCAGAAACGATTACAGATATGTTCTTGTGCCCGATCGATGATATATATTCCGTTACGGATTCGGAAAATAAAATGAGGTGTATAGTGAAGCACCACGTTCAAGCGGGATTCATTTTGGAGTTACGAGTACAGTTTTTACTTTTTGCACTTAGTTCCCTCCAAAATTTTTGGATATGTCGAATCACGAAATTGGCAACGCCAAAATTCAATTGATTTATATACGATTGTAACTCTGCAATTTGGGCATGTATGGGAGAATGGAAGGGTCGTTTATTAGTTAAACTCAAACATTTGTATTTATATATACGAAATCAATTAAGGGTTGGACGTTAATTAGTTAAAGTCATACATTTTTCTTCTTATTCATATTTATTAGGTTAGTAAAGGTTGATAATTGATTAATTTAAATTAACTTAGCTAATAGTTAAAATCAACAAAAGACTTAAACGATCTAAATCGAGTTTGTGTCAATATATCTCGGTTTAGATTTGGATTTCGGGTTGTGTCGTGTCAGATGCAGATTCAGGTCGATATATCTCAGGTCCGATTCGGGTTTCAGGTTAACTTCGGTCGTGTTGGTTGCGAGTTCAGGTCGATATATCTCGGGTCAGATTGAGGTTTTAGGTTGACTTCGGTTGTATCGGGTGCAGGTTCGGGTCGATATATCTCAGGTCAGATTTTTAGGTTGAATTCGGTCGTGTCGGGTGCGTATCGATATTTCTCGGGTCAGATTCGAGTTTTAGGTTGAGTTCGGTCGTGTTGGTCCGTGTCAAGTTCTCGGTCCGTGTCAGAGATTGACAACACTAGTTACAATGGTAAATAGATGATTTGACCCTAAAGAAATCTACTAAATCTCTATATCCAAACCCTCCTCAAGTGCAACCTATGCTATTTGGACATGACCATTTTTGAAGCATACCCGTGTTGATACGATACGGATACGGATACAGGTGCTTTGACCGTGTTCAATTCTATTGAGTCAGGCTGGATACGGGAGTTTAAAAGTCAGTTGCCCATATAATCCTGAGCAGAATGATCGGGATGAGCGTAAGCATCGCCACATTGTTGAGATGGGCTTCTCTATGTTATAAACTCACATTTCCCTCTCTCCAACTAGCCCAATGCCTTTGTTGGGGCTACTCATACCATCAATCGATTGACTACTCCAGTTCTTGGTGGGCTATCACCATTTGAAGTTGTTAATTGTAAGGTTCCCATATACACCAATTTCCATAAATTTGGTCGTCCCGTCTTCCCCTTCATTCGCCCCTTTGCTGACCATGAGCTGTCTTCCCGCTGTCTTCTGTGGGCATTTATTGGCTACAACTCGCATCATAAAGGCTTTCATTGCCTGAATCCTTCTACATGCAAAATCTACAACACTCAACATTCTCATTTTAACAAGATATGTTTTCCCTTTGCCTTATTAATTCCTTTGACGATTGGTTCTCCATCATTAGTGTTAGATGTTTCTACCTTTCTTGATCCTGAGTCTGATTCTGCATCTCTTTTGGCCACGATTGTTTCTGCTGCTCCATATGTTCTACAGACTTGGACCAGCTAGTAGCTAGTCTAAACCGCCTCGCTTTGCCTATCTTTCTATCGCTCAGTCCACCAGAGCTATCAGTCTCTTACGCTGAGGTTGCACCTGCAGCCTCCCCCTCAGTTGCGCATTTCACCGGATGACGGTCTGCATCTAGTGTTATCCAACAGTGTGATTATTTAGACATTGTTTCCCATGGTTTTCTCACCCAGATTGAACCTACAGACTATCTCTCGGCCCTTTATGATCCATCTTGGGCCTCGACTATGGATGATAAGATTATAGCCCTTCGTGGTCAGCAACTTGGGATTTGGTTTTTCCCTCGTCAAATGTCAACATTGTTAGCTCCAAATCGGTCTATCGGTTGAAGTATCATCCTGATGGCACCATTGATCACCATAAGGCACGTCTGGTGGCTCAAAGGTTCTCTCAGATTCCAGATTTTGACTTTGACCATACTTGCATACTTGTAAGCCTCTATTGTTTGGACCGTTCTTGCAATTTCCACTATGCGATCTTTGACTCTTCATCAGCTGGATGTTAAGAAAGCTTTTCTCATCGGCGTGCTTAATTCTCTAGTTTATATGGCGCAACCAGTTGGCTACAAGGACCCACTTCACCCTGAATATTTATGTTGCTTGCGAAAGCCTATTTAAAGTCTGAAGAAAGCTATTGGGAATGGTTCCAGCGACTTAGCACCTATTTGCTCCAGCTTGGTTTTTTAGGTATCTCTGATGAAATTTTCTTATTTGTTCAGTCGTTGGGATCTTCACTGCTGTATTTGTTCATTTATGTAGACGACATCATTCTCATCGGCACTGACTCGACTCTTCTCTACCAGTTCATTCATTGCACTCATCAGGAGTTTGCTATTAAAGACTTCAGTGACCTCATTACTTTCTTGGCCTAGAAGTTTCACCTACTGCCTCGGATCTTCTCCTTGGTCAAGCTAAATATGCCCTTGATATTCTCACTTATGTCAGGATTTCAGATGCATCTCCAATCTCCACTCTATTTCTTCCTAGCTCCCAGCTTCACAACGACACTAGCCATCTGTTCATGAACCCAACGCTCTACAGGTCACTGGTTGGGGCTCTTCAGTATCTGACTTTAGTAGCTCCTGCCTTGAGACCCGACGATCCACTTATAGATATGTTGTATTTCTTGGCAGAAATCTTGTTGTCTGGAGTGCCAAGATATAACCCATTGTTTCTCACTTCAGCATTGAATCTGAGTATCGGGCTCTCGCTAACACGGCTTCTGTGGTTGTTTGGTTGTCTCGTCTTCTGAGAGATCTTTGTTCCCAGCTCTCTGGATCTCTACTTCTATTATGCGACAACAGTAGTGCGATATTTTTGGCTCAGAATATGGTGGCTCACAAACGGCCAAAGTACATCGACATTGACTATCACTTTGTTCAGAAGCTGGTTGTGTTTGGCAAACTACGCATCACTCATGTTTCTACTTCTCTTCAGATTGCTTACATCTTCACCAAGGGTTTCTCTTGTCCACTCTTTGAGTTCTTAAGATTCAAGCTTTGTGTCTGAGCATCCAAAGCTTCGCTTGAGGGGGTGGTTGTTATAATAAATCAACCTGGTGACTAGATTAGGTGATTCTAGTAGATATTCTATGGTTAGAGTTCTAGTATAACTCAATCTCTAGATGCATTGTACTCTATATATTGCTATTATGTTATGAAATCTATTATCGGGAAATTTACCCTTTCAATGGATCGGCCAAATTTCCTGAGACTTTCCCAACTTAAAATATTAAAAGTACCATCAAATAATATTTAATTAAATTTCATTACTAAGCACATCCTCTGTCCCAGCTGAATTTGCACACCAATCATTATTACGTTGTTCAAGAAACAGGTTTGATCTTAGAAACTACTTGTTATTACGAATTCAACAATATCATATGTGATAATATTATTGTTCATGTATTTATTCAAATATGCATTCAAACTTTAATAGAGAATAGTGTCAAAAAACTAAGAGTGCAAGTTCAGTTGGAACGAAGAGGGTAATTTTTTTGACTAAATTTAAGAGGTCACTAATTGCTCCACTATAGGCCTATTTCAAATATGATTGTGTAAATGCATAGATTCTCCATATGTGAATCGGATTAAGGTCTTATTCTCTATAGTTTATCTTCACTTCACTTCAGCTCAGTTCAATTCAATTCAGTTCAAATCAGCTCGGTTCAATTTAATTCAATTTAGCGGAAATTTAATTTAATGAAATTTAGCTTTATATAGGCATTCTCTAAAGTTTATATTAAATGAACTGAACTGAAATGAATTGATTTGAATCAAACTGAGTTGAATTGAATTGAACAAAAAAAGTACATTGAAAAAAGTAATAATATGGTTAAATAAAGCTAAATCTCACCAAATTAAATTTCCATTGAACTGAATTGAACTCAACTGAAGTGAAGTGAAAATAAGCTTTGGACAACATGACCTTAGTCATATTATTACTATTTTTCAACACACTTATTTTAGTTCAGTTTAGTTCAGGTCAAATCAGTTCAATTAAGATCGGTTTGGATATAAGCTCTAGAGAACATGGCCTAATACTTACCAATGAACATGTATGCTATAATGTTACTCATAAGACCGTTACTCCCCCCGTCCCATGAGTAATGGCCAATTTGTTTTTCATGATCTTCAATGATCATGTTTGACCGTCAATATCTTTAGCTACATAAAACACTTCTGTATAGAAATTGATATTTAGAAAAAATAGATGTTAAGATGAATATAACAATATCCCACATGACATTTTTACTATATATTAATTTATATTTAGGGTCAAAGTTCACCAAGTTTGACTTTAAAAAGCAAATAGGTCAAAGTTCATGGGACGGAGGGAGTATATTGGAGTGAAAAGAAATATTTCTATATTTTTTATATGAATCTCCTTATGAAGACTCCCTATTGTGGAATTTTTAGAAACACCTGATACTAAAGGATCTATAGCACTAATTTATAACGAAAACAAACCTAACAGTTTCACGCTTAACAAGCAAAAAGTATAAACTCAAATTCTAATATATTATGTATAAAAGTCTCTAATTTGTTGATAGCATCCCCCTATTTATAGAGATAGATTTTGTCCATTACAAACAGAAAGAAGACGGGACTTGGTAATTTCTGTCAAAAACTGGAATGACTTAGGGCAATTTTAAGAAGGTAAAGCCATGTCAAACCAAAATACCTAATTTCTATGGAAAAATTCTTCAAGATTAAGTCTTGAATGAATGTTGTCTTATCTAATTTTACCAAATCTAATCTAATCAAATCGGAACTAAATATCCCAAACCCTAAATTAAAATATAGCCGAAACTCTTCTAAGCAAACATAGCCGAGTTTATGGACTTTATTCATAATATAAAATAAACTTAAATGATCACACTAACTCACTAAAAAACTAGTGGGAAAAAAGTGTAGTGTTACTCATGATGTCTTCATTATGAAGATACTCGTGAACAAATAATCTAAGATAATCGACTTACTCTTTGGCTCTTCATCATGAATTTGATTAATCAAATCGTTCAATGCCACATCTCTTAGTTTCCTCTTTGCCCTAGTTATAGGACCAACCATGTAACTTAGAAGATCTCGAATGTAACTCTTGAAGCTTTGATCCAGCTGAGACACGACCCGTACGAGTGACACTGCCCATGCAGGTTTGGTTGACATGGCCAATTCTAATAGCACGGTCCGTGCTGGTTAAGCTGGCACGGAGGATGACACAGTCCGCGTATTTGGATTCGTATCAATTTTATTTTTATATTAATGTGTATCTTTAAAATTAATTGTAACTATTTAAAAATATTTTAGTTTATTTCAAAATAAGGATAAAATCATTCATATACAAAATTATGTTATAGGTAATATTAGATAATAGAAAGACAAAATCTATGGAAAGACTGTCTTTCCATAGGGATTTATGCTCTTCAGTAACTGCAAGTGAACCATTTGAGTTTTGGTGAAAAATTATATATTTAGGGTAAAACATATAATTCCACACCGGGTTACCTTTGCAATATATTAAAAATGAGCATTTGCTCCACAAGTTGTCTGGAACTTATATTGCGTTCGTCCCTCGTTCATGAACTCTTGCTTCCATTCTAAACTCATGTATGTATTTCAGTTGCATACTCATCCATGTTCCTCTAAAGGCTTGGTGTGCTGGGAGTAACCAAACTGAGTGCGGCGTACGTGGAAAACATGTGGTAGTGGAACAACTATTTATTTTAACTATTTATTTTTGC
Source organism: Rubia peregrina (assembly GCA_032355705.1). NCBI lineage: Eukaryota > Viridiplantae > Streptophyta > Magnoliopsida > Gentianales > Rubiaceae > Rubia > Rubia peregrina. Next base: position 9,888 of record JAULKK010166343.1, on the reverse strand, counting down.
TATTGAATAAGTGTGGGATTTTTCTCCACATGTTAGTTTTATTCTTCGGCCTCATGATTAGATTGTTGTGCTTATGACGATATCTCGATTTAGTTGTTCGCGTCAATATGTTGTTCTCGATCTTCTTGTACATATCGTGTATTAGTAATTTTGTTTGTGGTTTTATCTTTGAGTTTCCATTAATTTGGATATGTCAGATATGTGTTTTTCAAGGTGTTTACAGTTTAGACAACACAGATTGTAGTTGGATCAAGTGGTGTTACAGTTGTTGAAAATCCATGTTTGGCGTAGTGATACTGTTGTGTTATACGCACCTCTCTGCCAAGTGGTCAAAATTTTCATGGGAGGCTAGTTAATATCCTCGAGGGTGTTGTTACAATTTTATTGGATTTCTAATTTATAATAATACAGACGATTAGTCTAGTTGACATGTACTTTAGATATCCTTGCAATATATTAGTTATTACAAGATGTTAGTTAGGTTGGATGTCAATTGCACTTATTGTAATCGTTGTAGTGCATTGTTCCCCACATCTTTGAATGATTTTCCAAAATAAAAAATAAGTCTAGTAAAATTATAGTTTATAAAATCTTGAGAAAGACCGTCTTTCCATAGTCATATAGAAAGATAGAATTTAATTTGAATAATAGAAAGTTAGGGGTTTATACTCAGTACTAATTGCAAGTGAAACATTTGATTTTTGGTTAAAAATATTACATATTTGGATTAAAATATATAAGTTATATGTTACTTATATGTATTTTCAGTTAATTCTTTTTGCGATTCTTCTTCTCTAATATATATGTAATTTCTATATATCTTCTAAAACTATTTAGTATAAAATGTTATGACTTTACACTGAAACATGAACATTAAATCATTAAAAAAATGAGTTGACGGAAGGTTTGAGGGAAAAAGAGAGAGCTGAGGTGTGACAAATAACAAAATACGTCACACCTCCACATAATAACAAAATATGCATGCATCAAAAAATTACATGATGCATAATACATTGCAAATCCAATGCGACAAATAGCAAAGTGACATGAATTTATCATTTTTCCCATCACAATAAAAAAAATTGTGACAAAGAATACCTCAATAACTTTAGTGATAAAAAATAATATGAAACATAATGTGTCACAAATACCTTTAATGGTATTAAACGAAGGATAAACGACACAATTTTTATGTCGCAAAAGACTATATATCGTGTAGTGGATCTTATTTCACTTATCTAATGGTTTAGATAATATGAAGATGGAGGTTTCATATGTTAATGCTTCATAATATGTGGCATGCCATTAAAAGTAGTCAATCACCATATGTGAATGTTATACTGGTCATTATATGTGCGAGCGATATCGCCTTTTGGTCCAATATACTGGTCATTATATTTTGTTAATTGATATATCTATCCTTATCCCTAATTGACCTTTTAAAAATTAAGATCACCGTTCATTAATTAATTTGTTTTGTTTGCGTTTGATTTAACTTTAAATTAGTCACCTTTGTATCAAAGGCAAAATTCTTAATTTATAGGCATCCCCCAACCTTCATTAAATTAACTAAACTTTACAACCTGGAATTCTATGAGAAAATTTTGTATGTGGCCGTTTTAAATATGTGTAGGTGTGGGTTACATGATAATTTGACAAGTGTCCAATTAAAGTCACACTTAAGTGCATCCCCACTTTTTCTCTTTATTTTTAATTATAAATGGGCACTTGCCAAATTATTATTTGACACACGTCTACACATACTTAAAATGGCCACATACAAAATTTTCTCGGAATTCTATCCACTAGAAAGGTGGTTTGTTTGGATATATTTCCTTTCATTTGCCTCCGCATCATTTATTAGCATAATTAAGGTTAGATATTCAATGGAATCACCGATCTAAATTCAAAAAAGCCAACTTCCTAACCAAACCAAGAAAATTAAACAAAAATTTTGAATTGTTATTTACTGCTTTCTGATTTCCAAAAGATAAGATGTGTTCCTTTGGAGAAGGTTGAATCCAACTCTTTTTGTCATTTAAAGAAAGATGGGAGACAATGGTGATCAATGGTTCTCCAGTTAAACCAAACAAAGTCAGAACCCTTATAGAAGTAAACTTACCGACAATATAAAAAAGAATAATATATTCCGTCTTAACGTATGAATTGCTTACCAATATCGATGTATCATACTATCCTTTCAAAATAAATTTACAAGTTTACAGGTCAAATTTAGAGAATTATCATATGCCATATCCTATGTAAATAATCAGATTTAAAAAATTAGATTGCGAATTTAAAATTTCATTCTCCATAGTCCACACGTAAAAGATGATAACCTAAATAATGTTTTTCTTGACGAAATTGTGTAGATTTTTTTTATCAATGTCAAACTATTATACTTTCTCCTTTCATCAAGTGGTTAGAGATTATAAATACTAATTATGCAGAATTTTATTATCAATGTTATATTTTCTCCTTAATTAAGTGATTAGAGATACTAAATATTTTTTATGGACGTATACTGTTAGTCTTTTATTGAAAAATATGAATAATCCTTAACAATTATAAAGGTAATGGCATAGTGAATATCATTGATGTAGGGTGAATGGATCGCCGTAAAAGTTCGATACGGTTTTGAACATAACTTTTGTGTCGGGAGTCAGAATCAGGCAAGACCGGTGGCGTTGGAGCCGTCTTGACGAGTACTGCCATTGATATAGCTATGATATTTTAAGGCCTCAAACCGACAATTACTATTTTCTGTGTTTTTTATTTTCCGTTTATTTCAGATTTAATTCCGAATTTCCATTTTTATCATTCAAGGGTTTCATTATAGTATTTAAGGATCTCTTGTATTTTTCGGAGATTTTTATCTTTCATAGTAATATTTTTCGAGAATATTCTCTCTTGTGGATTCCAGAACCAAAACCAATGGTTTGTGCTTGTAACCCTTAATTGTTCTTCAAGATTCGTGTTTGCGGATCTTTTTGATATTCTGACTGCATCAATTGGTATCAGAGCAGGCTTTTCCCTGACTTTTTCCACTGGTTCATGATTAGTGATCAACCATTAACAAAGACGGAAGGGAATGTGGTTATCGCATCACTGGTTGCGTTGAGTAGGCGGATGGAGGCATTGTCGATGCGAGTGGAAACTCTAAGCAATGACAAGTGATCGCCCAGGAGGAACCCAAAGGGGGAGAATATCGTCGATGATTCATCAATTTTGATGATGAATTAACTAACACGGACACTCGGACGAACCAGGGTAATCAACGGAATAATCCTAATTACTAGGTTAAGGATGATATCCCCTTCTTTTATGGATCCATGAGTGTAGAGGAGTTGTTGGATTGGCATATCGAGGTGGATCAGTTTTTCGAGGTCATGGAAATTCCTGAAGACCAACAAGTCAAGATGGTTGCGGTTAAGTTGAAGAGTATGACTGCTTTATGGTGGGACAGGCTGGCTGACTCAAGGTGCAAGCTGAACAAGAATCTGATAAGATCATGAAGAAAGATGAAAAAGATGATGCTGGATCAATTTTTACCCTCTGATTATGATCAGATTTTGTATAAGCTGTACATTGAATGCTCCCAAGGAAGGAGGTCATTTCAGGAATACACGGCTGGATTCATGCGTTACAGTGAACGCAATAAACTTGGTGTTTATGAGAATCAGAACGTGGCTAGGTATATCAGTGGCCTGAAACCTTAATTCAGGAGAAGATGAGGTTACATACCATATGGACTCTGACCGAGGCTCAAACGTTGGCCATGAAAGCAGAGATGAGGGAGAATTCCCCTTGTGGAGGAGGTGGTAGCTTTTTTGGCATTCAAAAATTTCAGCCCCAAAGCAATTTCGAGTCATCTGGGAGTAAGGAGAAACCTGTAGTAACCAAGGATTCCAACCTTGGTATTGGTGGTGGCAGTTCAGGTGGCGCGCAGGATAATAGGGTGTTCTCAGCCAGGGCACCATTGCAGAGACAACCTAACCCGTTGCTAAACCATGTGGTGAAAAGTGGTTTCATTGTGGTGGTGTGGAACACATGTCGAATGTTTGCCCATCGAGGACTGTGGCTATCCTGGAAGAAGATGGCGAGGACAATGCAGCAGATGAGTAGGAAGGAGTTGAATTCAACAAGGAGGAGACAACTGAGAAAGTCAGCATCGTGTTGCAACAGATTTTGTTGCCATCTAAGAATGAGGAGCAACGTAAGAATCTTTTCATAACCCATTGTTCGATTAATAATAAGTTGTGCAATTTAATTGTGGATAATGGTAGTTCTAAAACCTTGTTTCTGCGAAATTAGTTGAATATATGATTTACCCATTGAGCCTCATGAAAAACCTCATACCTTAGGTAGGGTTAGTAAGGATAATCAGGTTAAGGTAACGTTAACTTAAAGTGTTCCTATTACAAGGAGAACGTGATATGTGATGTACTGGATATGGATGTGTGTCATGTGTTGTTGGGGCGGCCTTGGCAGTTTGATAATGACATTACTCATAAAGGATGTGACAACGTCTTGTTGTTTTCATGGGGTGGGCATTAGATAGTTATGGCTCCTGTTCAACATTTTGACACTGCTGTAGGAAGAAAACAATCGAATTTCTTGGTTATGACACGAGGTGAAGAGGAACTTGATGAGGCTGTTGCTAAAGCTGTTTGTTGTTATCCCGTGGTGATGAAGGGGCTGCTGAGTGCTAAGAAGGAGCAGGCACCGATTCCAGTGGAAGTGCATGAAATTTTTGGATGATTTCTAGCAGCTAACTAGTGACGAGTTTCCTAGTGAGTTACCTCATATGCGGGATATTTAGCATCAGATTGATTTGGTTCCCGACACTAGCTTGCCAAAACTCTCAAATTATCATCTGAGCTCGAAGGACAATGATTATGAGGGAACATATCGAAGACTTGTTAAAGAAGGGGTTCATTCGTGACAGTATGAGTCCTTGTGCAGTTGTTGTTCTTCTTGTTTCTAAGAAGGGAAACCAGTAGTGGACGTGTGTTGATAGTAGGGAGATCAACAAGATTACTATCAAGTATTGATTTTCAATTCCTCGATTGGAGGACATGCTTGATGAGTTATCGGGTTTGAAGGTGTTTTCGAAGATTAATCTTCGAAGTTGGTATCATCAGATTTGTATAAGGCCTGGAGATTAGTGGAAGATGGCTTTAAAGAGAAAGGATAGATTGTACAAGTGGTTTTTGATGCCTTTCGGGTTGTCCAATGCCCCTAGTACCCTTATGAGGTTGATGAATTAGGTTTTACGCCCTTTCATTGGTTGGTTTGTGGTGGTTTACTTTGCTGATATCCTAATTTATAGTAAGACCAAAAAGGGGGCATTTAGAGCATTTGAGGCAGGTGTTGTAGGTTTTCTCTGAAATCAGTTGTACATTAACCTGGAAAAGTGTACGTTTAGCACCAACAAGTTGTTTTTTATGGGTTCTATTGTTGGTGAAGATGGAATTTAGGTTGACGAGGATAAGGTGTGTGCTATCACTCAATGGCCACACCTACGTCTGTAACGGAGGTACGTAGTTTCCATACTTTAGCTATGTTTTATAGGTGTTTCGTCAAGAATTTAAGTGATGTGACTGCTCCCATAACTGAGTGTTTGAAGAAGGGAAAATTCCACTGGGGTCCTGAGCAGGAGCAGCGTTTTTCCTTGATCAAGGAAAAGCTGTGTACCAGACTCGTATTAGCTCTGCCAGATTTTGATAAGGTTTTTGAAGTGGAATGTGATGCTAGTGGCGTAGGGATTGGGGCTGTATTATCCTAAGAGAAGAGGCCAGTAGCGTTTTTCGTTGAGAAAATGATGGAGGCTCGACAGAAGTGTAGTACTTATGATCAGGAGTTCTATGTCATTTTAGGGCTCTAAGACAGTGGGAGCATTACCTGATTTAGATGGAGTTCATTCCATTCACTGATCAGGGGCTTTGAAGTTTCTCCATAGCCAGAAGATGATTAATAAGATGCATGCTTGATGGGTTAGTTTTCTGCAAAAAAATCCTTTCATTATTCAGCATAAGTTAGGAAAGTCGAATAAGTGGTAGATCTTTGAGTAGAAGGGCTTCTTTGTTGATTACTGATGTGGTAATCAACCAAAGTAAATTATTTTCCGTTCACCATTAAGTATTGTATTCTATATAACAGATCCCTGAAGTGATTATGGGGAAAATACTTTGACGATCAAGTCAGTCTTTTCTTTAGAGAATTAGAATTTCTCAGTATGGCTTCACTTACCTGAGCTAATGTTACTCTCCTTGTATTTATATCCTCTAGTGGATGTGGTTCCACATTGTTCGGGTTTGAGATCGTGGGTCACGGCATGATCACTATCTTTCCGGTTTGTGTCTATGTGGCACCTTCTCGGTTTATAGTTGAATCATCGGTCGCCATGTCCTTCTTTATCGGCTCTTTGTTGACTTGGACTTTTGGGCTGAACGGTCTTGGTTGTTTTTGAATCTAGATTGGGCTGGACTTTAGAAGTCAGCAGCCTCTAGTTGGGCTAAGTATACACCAATTACTTTGACACAGGAGATAGTTGGGTTAGAATGTCTGAAGGAGCTGTATGAGGAAGATGATGAATTTAAGGAGATGTGGGCGAAGTGCAATGAGGGAAATATTAGTGGAGCAGATTTTCATATTCGTGATGGTTATTTGTTCAAAAGAGATCAGTTGTGTATCCCTAACTCTTCGTTGAGGGATAAATTGATTCAGGATTTACATGGCGGCGATCTTAGTGGTCATTTTGGGAGAGATGAGACCATTTGTAGTTTGGAGAAGAGGTATTATTTGTCTCATTTGAATAGTGATGTGAGCACTATTGTCAAGAAGTGTTATGTCTGCTTGGTTTCTAAAGGTCAGTCTCAAAATACTGGTTTTTATATGTCATTACTTGTTCATTAAGATATTTGGCAAGACTTGTCCATGGATTTGTGTTGGGATTGCCTCGTACCCAAATTTTGTGTAGATTCTGTGTTCGTAGTGGTGGGCAGATTTTTCAAGATGTCGCACTTTATTGCATGCAAGAAGACTACTAATGAGTCCAATATTGCGAAGCTGTTTTTCCGAGAAGTTATCTGTCTCCATGGAGTTCCCAGATCCATTACTTCAGACAGGGATACAAAATTCCTAAGTTATTTTTAGATTACTTTATGGTGGATGTTTGGGACTGCTTTGAATAAGAGCTATACAGCCCATCCTAAGACTGACGACCAGACTGAGGTAACGAACAGAATGTTTGAAAATATGATTCGTAGTGTTGGTGGTGAGAACTCGAAGCAGTGGGATTTGGCTTTGCCTCAGGTTGAATTCACTTATAACAGTGTAGTGCATTCAGTTACGGAAAAATCTCCATTTTCTCTTATTTGTACTACTGTTCCGAAGCATGTGATGGATTTGGTCGAGATGACAAAGGTTTATGGAGTTAGCAAGTCGGCGAAAAATTTGGCTAAGGAGATTGTGGAGACCAAGGAATGGCTCATGTGGAGGCTACTGGGAAAAAGAATATGGAGGTTGTTGATAAGCGTAAGAGGCTCAAAGTTTTCAAGGAAGGAGGTGATGTCATGATATTCTTGCGCAATGAGCGATTCCCAGTTGGTACTTACAGTAAGCTCAAACCACGTAAGTATGGAACATTTAAGGTGTTGCGAAAGATTAATGATAATGCTTATGTTGTGGCTCTTCCAGATACTATGAGTATTTTTCAACACTTTTAATGTGGCTGGTATCTATGATTACCATGAGGATGAAGTTCTCTATCTTGAAGAGAACTTGGGGTCGAGTTCTTCGGAGGTGGAGGAGACTGATGCAGGGCGAATGACGACGAAGATTAAAGAAGCGATGGATCGCCATAAATGCTTGATACGGTTTTGAGCATAACTTTTGTGTCCATAGTCAGAATCAGACAAGGTCGGTGCTGTTGGAACCGTCTCGGCAAGTAATAAAATATTTATCGCTATGCTATAAGTTAGTTTTTTAGCCATTTGAGGTCGTTTAAGGCATCAAAATGGTAATTTCCTGTTTTTATTTTTCTTTTATTTCGGATTTAATTCCAAAGTTCACTTTTTATCATTTCAGGGTTTCATTACAGTATTTAAGGACCTCTTATATTTTTTTGGAGATTTTTATCTTTCATAATAATATTTTTTGAGAATAGTTTCTCTCTGGTGGATTTAAAAATCAAAACCAAGGCTTTGTGGTTGCAACCCTCATTTGTTATTCAACATTCGTGTTCACGGATCTTTTTGATATTCTAATTGCGTCATTGCAACCATATTTGAACTTTCTCTTGTCAAACTTAATTTATTTAGCAAATTATAGTCTCACTAAAGTCCTCACATTAATTTAATTTAGTTTAGTTCAACGAGAGGTTGATTTGAAAATTTTAAATTTATTTCAATTTAATTTAGTTAATTTCACCTAAATTTAATTTAATTCATTTCGAGATCATATAATCCATAGAGAACAAAGTCCAAATTGTAACATATAAACTGTAGATGAACCAAATCGGATTTTTTTTAAGAGAAAGGAAAACACATTAAAATTATTTATAATTTAGCATAATCCCCAAAATTCCTGTCCTAATATAATATTTTCACACATTAATAATATAAACTAATATTTTCTTACTACATCAATTGAAAAATCTTATATCTATAAGAGAAAAAGGAATAATTTTTTTCTTAGTGTGTTCTTCAACTTAACACCATAGTTTATGTCGGGAAAAAAAACACCACAGTTGATGATTATTCACATCCATCCAACCATCATACTTAGATGGAATTTGTCACTTATTTCACCTAATGACATTAGAGAGTATTTAAAAATTCATAACTAGTCCAAATTATAGTTCTACGAGTTTCACAAAAATCTATTTTAAATTACTTTATTTATTGAACAAATTTTCGAATTTTTAAAAACGTTTGAACAACTTCGTTACATTATTTGTGGTTTTAAAATATTGGATTTTTATGGATAAATTTTATGATTTCTTTCATTCAAAATTATCTGAAATATTTTATTACATTAATTTTGACTTAAACACGAATACACAAAGAAAAACAAGAGAAGATACTTCATTATTTTACAATAAAAGAATCTTATTTCTCAACGAATTCCTATTCCACGTAAAAATTTCTAATTTAGCGTATTATAAAAATAAGGGTGTGTATTCAACTATTCCATATCCATGTATATATATATATAACAAATTTATAGAATAGTTAAAGCAAGTGATGGTATGTGGTTGATATTTTGGACATTCAGAATAAAATGACAAAAACATTTTAAAATATACAAGTGAAAAAACCTGTAGTATGAATTTTTTAAAATTGCAAAATAGTGAGAATAACAAATCTATAAAAACCTCTAAATAAAATAAAATAGTAACTGTTGCTTCTTTTTTGTTCTTCAATAAATGAAGTTTGTATAACATAAAAAACTACTCCCTTCGTTTCACTAACAGTGGTACATTAAGTATAGACTCTTGGATTTAGGTGAAGAAAATGAGTGGATGAAATTGAATGCAGAAAGTAAAAAGTAGATGAGTAGATGAGATTGAAGGAATCTAACAAAAAATAGAAAGTGGGCCACATAAAAAATATCTCAATAAAGTAAGTGTGACACAAATAGAGAAACGGAGGAAGTAATTTAGTGTTATTTAGTTTATATTATATAATGAAGTTTGCCAGAATCCAAAAGCTAATATTAGTAGTGTTATTTAGTGTTTTTTATTATATAATTATTTTTTCTTTGATTTTTAAAAAAAATCCTATGGTTTTATTATTACAATGGTTTCCCCTTGAAAATGTTCATATATTAGGGATAACCATAGTTCATTTTAAACTTTAGATCATAGAATGAAATAAAATATGA
>JAULKK010166028.1:0-16448 GCA_032355705.1 Rubia peregrina | reverse complement strand
TTGCACCAAATAAGTTTGCGCCTCGCTCCATTCCGTGTGTTTTTATTGGCTACAACCCGCGTCCCAAGGGGTTTAGGTGTCTTGATCCAGCTACTGGGCGTATTTATGTCTCACGTCATGTTCAGTTTGACGAGACTCTATTCCCTTATGTATCCTCTTCATCGGACACCCGCTCTACTTCTCATTTGGAGCTTTCTTCATTTACGGAGCCCTTGGCTATGTGGTCATTTCCGCGTAGCTCTCGTGTTGGAGCGTCTTCTACTAAGTCTCCTTGCACGATTTGTTCTGATTCTGATGCTTCAGTATTACATGGACTCACTTTTTCGACGCTTGTGACTACTTCGGCCTCGGTGCCCGTGACTCTGGCTTTTGCATCCTCATCCCAGGCTCGTACCTCTCCTGCTCCGTCCATCTCACCATCGACCAACTTACCTGGTTCTCCGATCACCCCCACGCGGTTCACCGGCCCCTTTGCCGATCGCTACTGCTTCTTTGATCTCTCCACCTCGGTCTCGCACTCGCACTCATCAGATGGCTACTAGGTCGGCTACTGGTGCTATTCAGTGCAGGGATTATTCAGACATTATCGCTTATGGTTTTATGGCTGCTCTCCTCACTCAGTCTGAGCCTACTGATTATCGCTCAGCTCTTCAGGATTCGTCTTGGGTTTCTGCTATGGATGAAGGGATAGCAGCTCTTCGCGGACAACACACATGTGACTTAGTCCCTCGCCCATCGGATTTCAACATTGTTGGCTCCAAATGGGTCTATCGACTGAAGCATCGCCATGATGGCACAGTTGATCGCTATAAGGCTCGTCTTGTTGCACATGGTTTCTCTCAGATTCTGGGTTTTGACTTTGATCACACCTTCAGTCTTGTGGTCAAAGTCTCTACTGTTCGGACAGTTCTCGCCATTGCTACTATGCGTTCCTGGCCACTACATCAGCTGGATGTCAAGAACGCCTTTCTCAATGGCGTACTCGATACTCCAGTTTATATGAAGCAACCCGTTGGATATACTGACTCTGTTCATCCAGATTATGTCTGTCGCTTACGGAAGGTCATTTATGGTCTAAAGCAAGCCCCTCGAGCATGGTTTCAGCGGTTCAACACCTATTTGGTTCAGCTTGGATTTCAGTGCAGCTTAGCCGACACTTCTCTTTTTATTCTTTCGAGGGGATCATCGTTACTATATCTTCTGGTGTATGTCAATGACATCATTCTTACATGTAACGATTCGACTCTTCTGCGACAGTTCATTGATCGGATACATCGGGAGTTTGCCATCAAGGACCTCGGCACACTTCACTACTTTCTTGGCTTGGAAGTTTCGCCTACTTCATCAGGCTTGCTTCTGGGTCAAGCAAAGTATGCACGAGTCATTCTCACTCGTGCTGGGATATCTGATGCTGCCCATGTTTCTACACTGTTGTGCCAGGTTCTCAGTTACACATTTCGACCAGTCCCCCCGTTCAGGAATCCGACTCTGTATCGTTTCCTGGTTGGGGCTCTTCAGTACCTGACTATCACTCGTCCAGACTTGACCTTCTCGGTCAATACAGTCAGCCAGTATCTTCAGGACCCTCGAGAAGATCATTTTGCTGCAGTTACACAGATTTTGCGCTATGTTCGAGGTACACTTCATTTTGGTCTCACCTTTCATTCTGCCAGTTCTCCTGAGGTGTTGGGGTATTCTGATGTCGACTGGGCTCGCTGTCTAGAGACTCGTCGCTCCACTTATGGATATGCTGTTTTTCTTGGCGGGAATCTTGTTTCCTGGAGTGCCAAGAAACAGCCCACTGTTTCTCGATCCAGCACCGAGTCTGAGTACCGAGCTCTGGCCAACACTGCTTCAGAGGTTGTTTGGCTCACTCACTTGCTTCGTGACCTTCGGTTTCCTCTGTCCGGTTCTCCGTTGCTGTTATGTGACAACAGTAGTGCGATATTCTTGGCTCAAAATCCAGTGGTGCACAAGAGGGCAAAGCACATTGACATCGATTATCACTTCGTGCGTGAGTTAGTGGCCTCCGGAAAGCTTCATTTTGCACACGTACCTGCTTCTCTCCAGATTGCGGACATCTTCACCAAGGGTTTTTCTCGTCCGTTGTTCGAGTTCTTCAGATCCAAGCTGTGCGTCAGTGAACATCTGACGCTTCACTTGAGGGGGGTTGTTAGACTTAGTTATATTGAAGACTAGTATTAGAATTTAGTTTGTTATCTAACTCTTCTATGTAATTTTCTATATATTTTGTTCTCTCAATAATATTTAGGATTTTGGGAAATCATTCTTTCAAGCACGTATTCCAACTTCTGCTCGAATTTGGTGAGGAATTGCCCTCAAATTTCATCGTGGTTTTGTATTTTGGTTTTGAAATGGGGCGCTAGGTAGATGATGATAATTTATAAGCGAGGTACCTTTTTTTAGCCTTGGAGACACATAGGTGATCAATTTCTTATCTCTTTATTTAGAGTTGAGACTCCTTCACAACTGGCCTTGGCGAATTGTGAGTTTTTGAGAGATATACTGTTTATTTCTCATTTTACTCATAAAAGAAAATAAAAATAACGATTGCATGAAATTTATGCTCAACAGACATTTCGTTGAATTACAATAAGTTTGCAGTAATAACTAAGACTTTAAAAGAGAGGTAAAAACATATAAAAAATAGTTGTAATTGATATCGACTTCCAGTTCGCTTTGCAAACTACATGTAGTATTTTTTGAGGTTGACTGTGTTCTAGTGGCAAGTACCGTTGTACTGGTATCCCATCCATGTTCTCTATACTGTAAGCTCCCCATATGAAAATTTAAAATACTCTACCCTCCCAAATTAGCGTAAGTTTTCCCAGTTTGTATTTGATGTGGGAAATTCCTTCCAAGTTATGATAGTGTCCGGAATTAGCTCATGGCGAGCTCCTGTTCTCTGAGTACCCGCGAATGTCCCCAGGTTGGTCTCGGGGAGGAAGTTTCGATGCTCAAGTCACTATGACTTGGTTATGTAAATTTTGGGGGCATAATTGTCACTTAATTTTTTGGTGTTTTCTATCTCTATATATAGGTCTTCAATTGTGTGATTATGGTCGGATCATCATGCTTCCCTCTTTGGATTGTGGTATAATAATGGGGTTTCGTGGTGAGTGCTATGTTCCGCCATTTTCGCAGTTGGCCAATTTATGGCATTGCTGGGTTTCAAGTCTTCGTGGATTCATCGAACTGCCATGATTCAGCGAAACAGTCACTATGTATGCCTGTCATTAATTAAGTTGGACCAAACATGTTTCCCTATATCGACGTGTGACGTGATATGCAACTGACACAACCAATTTGTTGCATAAAAAATACACATTTTTGTAAAGTTACTTTATCGATTTGTATTCCTTGGCAACCTTATAAGAACTAGGAAAATTCAGAAAATTCATGATCTCTTTTTCTTTGTTCGTAGATTTTATTTTATTTTTCTGAAGCTAGTTACACTCCTTCCTAAGAGCTTAGTTTTGAGAAGGTAATTATTCTTCCTACAATTTTCATTTTGGAATCATGGTTGTTGCTCATATCAAATCTTTGTCTTCCACTGCTAACCTTAATGTTACTAAGTGTAGTAGTGAGGCTACTCGCAATGATGTAAATGTTAATGATACGGGTGATGTCAGGGGTTATGACACAATGGAAGAAGAAGAAAGTCATGTGGTTAAGGGAGGTAAAAATGTTTTAATTGAAAATGACTTAACCGCTTTGAATGAGCAGTGCCCTTCTTAGACAATTGCGAGGTTAGAATACTGAATGTAAGGGAGGGAGTATGGAGTCCCTCTACTGGGTATTTTTTTGTGTATGCACACCATTTGTTGTATGGGTTAACCATACCTACTCTAGATAACGTTGTAAGAGTATTGGAGTCTTATGGTGTTGCTCTGGCTAAACTTCACCCTTGGGGTATGAATATGATCGTGGGTTTTAATGAGGTGTGCAGTAGAGCTGGGTAGAAATTTGGTGTTGGTTTGTTCTCCAGTTTTATAAATTTCAGAGGTTGAAGAGTAGGGAGAATTTATTTACCCTTTGCCTAGGTATTTCAGGGATTCAGGTGGTGCAGGATTTTCCTAGCAGTTTTGAGGTATGGAAAGATAGATATTTGTTCATCATGTGTGTTAGTGACATATCTATGCCTAATGGAATTATGTGGTGCCTTTATTTAGCTATCTGACAGGGAAATAAAGTTAACAAAAGAGAGTTGTAACACCCCCAAACTCTGACCACCTTTTTTAACGCAAGTATAAGGTCAAATTTGGGTATGTCACTGAGAATCTAACTGGTCGGATTACTTATAAACAGTAACGAGCCATACAGATTATGCGGAAGCGATTTTAGATTTTAGACCTAACTTAATATTCCAATGAAAATCTTATAATAATTATTTTACATGGTAGAAAGATACATACAAGTAAAATATTCTAAATTGGGTTCTAGATTCAAAGGTCCATGCAGGATCCTATCATAAATGAAGTAAAGGCGCCACACACAACCTCTCACTTTATCTGGTCAGCTACACTTGTTGGGGTTCATTAGACTAGGGTAACCTCATTTCTTAGTGATGTTTCATTGCCAGTATTTACCAAGTGATTTTTTTATGAACACATAAACAATTCTCCATATAAATCAAAACATATAATAAAAGAATACGGGCGGTTAATGCCATGCTACAATAAGATGCCTACATGGAAACTATGACTAACATACATGGCATAACCTTTTTTAGTCATTCAATAGTGCTCGAAGGCTATCAGGATCAAGAATCCATTCTCATCAGCCACGCACAATCAGATGTTCAGAAACTAGATGGTTATGCTAGCATATCAAAACTTTGTGGATAGTCGTTCTAATCGTACAGTTATTCAATTGTACGGTCGTTCCCCATCGATTTCGACCGAACTACCACAGGTGCAGAAGACCCTAGAAAACATGTTCAAGGAATAAAGTAGCACGACGTCAAGTTTAACACGACAAGAAAAGTACAAGCCGATCCTTAACATATATTATCAAAATAATGAAGATGAGTGTGAGAAAGTACACATCGTACTTAATTATTATGAAAACAAATCCACTTCTTGTTGTTTAGCTTCATCCCAATTGTTTGAAGGGTGATGAGCATTTCTTCTAGATCTTGGAGAAATGTGTTAAGCATTTTTCTTTAATGACCATGTCATCAACTTAGATTTTGATGTTGAGACCGGCTTGGTGGGAAACACTATGTTGACTGTTTGCTGGTATATGGCTCATGCGCTCTTGAGTACGAAGGGCATTTTGATGAAGAAAAATGCTTCAAAGCTTGTTATGAATACTGCCCTTTCTCTGTCTTCTAGGTTTATTAGGATTTGGTGATATCCTTTATATGCATCCATGAAAGCCATTACCTCGTATCTTTAAATGTCTTCGACAAGGTGATCAATCTTGGGCAATGGGTAGCAGTCTTTTAAGCAATGTTTGTTGAGATTTGTATAATCGATGCATATTCTTCATCCATCGAATTTCTTCACCATGAAGGGATCAGCTAACCATGTTGGGTATACTACCTCTCAGAGTATATTATCCTGTACGAGGTTGCAAACCTCATTTTTAATTGGTGTCTGTTTATCGTATGCGAAGCTCCGTTGCTTTTGTCAGTTAGGCTTGACTAAAGGGTCTATATTTAGACAATGTGTCGCGATAAACGAGATGACTCCTCCAATGTATTAGACTAACCAGGAAAATGAGTTCTTGTATTTTTTTAGCATGGCTATCACCTTAATTTTGATTGGCTTGGGTAGCTTTTTCCGATCCTCACTCCATTAGAATCACTATCCTCATCTAAGCGTACTATTTAGATGTCTTCACATAAGTTAGTTGAATGCACCACTGGTTAAGGTTTGCAGGGTGTTACAGGCTTCATTGTGATGGTTATGCACTGCCTTGCTACCAGTTGGTCACTCCTCGTTCTTGTAATGCCTGCTAGTTTAGGGAATTTCATAATGATATGGTAGGGGGACCGGATAGCCTTGTCGGTGTTTATTCATACTCTTCCTATGATTCACACTCTTTCTATTATTCAGGCTCTTCCACCATCTACAAAGACTTGATGCACTTTGGAGTTTCCTATTTTTGCCGTTATAAATAGAGGATCATTGTGCGTTGACGCGTTTAGCACTGCATGTTGTTCGCTCAACATGATTGTTTTGTCCACATGTATTCTCTTATTTGTGGGCTCCCGTGATGGAAAATTCCTTGCCCTTGCATTCCATGCATTGTTGGAAGTGAGTTCGGTAGACCCGTGGATAGAGAATATCACTCTGTTTGGGATGCTATCTTCCACATCCTCTTCTTGCTCAATTGTTGTTTCCATTTCATGGCTTCGCTTGAGGTTGGGATGCACATGATTTTTTTATAGTGCTATAATTTCATGACCCTACTGGAAAGTAATTTACCTTTTTATACCGGGTGAGTCATCCTTGGCGGAGCGACCCTTCTATTTTCCTTTGGAGATCATTGCAACTATCATGGCCATGATCTGCGTGAAATTAATAATAATAATCCTTGGAGCTCTTGTCCGTTGGAGCTCTCATATTCATTGGATCCCAGAATATCTCATTATGATTTTTTTAAACCTCACTCCTTGACTCAGTCATGGTGTTTCAGGGAGCGGGGAACTACTAATCATTGTTTCTCTTCCTCTTACGAGTGGTGTTTTTTTCCTTTCTTGATCGTTGCCCTTCCTTGGGCACCTTCTCTGGATATTTCCTCACCTTGTTCATTTTCTAGCTTCTTATTGTTTGTCTCTTCCATGCATATACATTTCTTCATATTTTTAGAGGCATTTTAGGTTGTTCTATGTATTCTTTGTGAGTTTATTGTAGAATTCTCCCGATCTCATACTATTCATGAATGCTCCTAGTGACATTCGGTATGTGAGATCTTTAATCCCCAAGATTTCTGACACAAAGAGATCTTGATATTCTGCGATGCTTTCACCACGTCGTTGTGTGATTTTCATCAAGTTTGCAATTGTCTTTGTGAACTCCTATTTTGATAGAATCTACCCTTAAGTGATCCGCGAGTTAGGCCCAGGTTTAGATGCTTCGTCCTAGCAGGAAATCGTACCAAACTATCATGGTTCTCTCCCGAAAGATTCAAAAAAAAATTGCACACTAATTTGATAGGTTTGTCTCAAAACCTCATGCTGGTCTAGTAAAGTGTAGGAATTCATTAAGGTGTGCCATTTTGTTGTAAGCTTTGAGCTAGGTATCCAACTTGAATCCCTTTAGAATTGAAATATTTTACAGCTCTTCCACCAAAGGATTGTTCTGCCTCATCATTTACTTTGTAGTTTTTAGCTCCGTCTTGGTTTTTGAGGTGCTCCTTTTGTGGTTGCTTTTTCCGTTCTCTGCTTCTTCCTTTGTTCTAATTGGGGATGTGGTTGTTCTTTGATCCCATGTTGGTGTTGACGAATTGCATGTAAAATCTCTCTTTAATTTCTTCATGAAAAGCTGTTAAGGCCAACTTCTCCTTATTTTTCCAGGTGGATTGTGCTTCTGTATCATCTCTATTTCTCAAATTTCTTCGTTTGCTACTGGTCCTAACCATCTTGCTAGTGGGTTTGTTAATGGAGGTGTTGACTGCTCCATGCTCTTAGGTTGGCTTGTCTGCCTTCTGGACCTTGACACCATAAATTAAGGGAACAATAAAGACTAAAGTGTCCCCATATATGGCGCCACTGTTGCGATGAGTTCCCTTTAGATGATGATGGAAACTCTTTTGGGTGCTTGACTAAAGATGATTTTTCCCTGCAAGAACATCCCAGAATGGATCAGGGGTAAAAGTTTCAATGCTTAAGTTAATACCGAGCAATTGTATATAATCTTTTAGGTTTCTAGGTCTTACCAATTTCTTTAATCATTTGTCTCTTTATAGGCTTTCTTGCCATAGATTATCTGGTGTCACCTGACGGGCAGGATACGGTGATCCTTAGCCATTCGAACATGTATGTCTTGGGCCACGTCATCTTGATCGTCGGCTCTATGGTATCCACTTGCATGAACGGGCCAAATATTTCTTTTTTTTGGATAATATGCACTGAGAGAAGCGGTGTTGCTGACTACTATTCGTTCTTCACTTATTCAGATGCTTCATTTAGTTTACCTTAATTTGAGTCTATTTTTTGGGCCGCATATTTTGATGTTTTCTTAGCACAATTAACACTCATTTTTATCTTTGTTTTGTCGCTGATTAGTTATATTATTAGATGTATTAAATAATAGGCGGTTAGAATCACATTGCGTGGTTATGTACCCCAATTTCCTTATTTTGTAAGTATTTAGTGTCTAACTTGTTTACCTCTATTATATGGTGAATTTCTACTTGTTTTGTGAGCTAATATTGAGACCATCATTGGAGAAGGGAATTCGCAAGAATGGTAGTAGATAGAAGGCCAATCTAAAGGTTGGTAGAATATTAAAGAGTACTTTGAAATATAGTAGAAGAATGCTTTGATCGGAAGAAATGAAGAGAAGAAAAGACCAAGTTTTGTAGCAAGGTTTGGAGCTATTCATATGACACAGATCGTGCCGCTCAAGAAGTACATCAAGGCTAGGAGATCAATTCTAGAAAATGGAACATGTAAAATCACACGGGTTGTGTACTCATTAGTCAATGACACAGGTGCAATTAGAAGGCTTGAAGACATGGTCCTGGAAAACGGTTCGTGTTTGTTAGTTAACTAACTTTTGGCTGGCAACTCTTTTTCTCCTCTCTTATCCCCCGAAACAACATCATTTTTTCCTTTGAACAAAGACATTTTCAGATTACCCATTGTACTTTTTATCTTATTTCTTCATTTATTTCACCACGTTGATGTCTTTTAATCCATACTTTGCTATTGGGTTTCATAGATTAGAGTAGATTGGTAGTTGGGAGCAATTGCTAAACATGTTAAATGAGTGATTTGTGTGATACTTATATTATTCTATTTATGCCTTTATTATCATTATTATCGTGTGCTTTATTTCTTATAATTATGCATGATTAAGATTAGGATGTACAACTTATTGAGATTATTTCATAATTTAGTGCTAGGATTTGGAATGAACCTGGGATAATTTTGTCTTTTGATCGATTTGGTCAAAGGTAAATATTAAGGTCGTGTTTAGGAGTGAAAACTATGCATGATTGTTGATTATTTGGTTATATTAGGCTTGAATGCATTATTAGGTTGGTGTATGGACGATACAAGAGTTACATGCAATATGGTTGGTAATGTTATTTGTCTTGTTGGGGTCACAGGGTAATCTCGAAGGTCATATCACTTCTTTATTGAAACTAGGTAGACGATACCCTAGAGATAATGGATGAGGTACTATTGTTCTAAGTAGCACAAGATGGGCTTATAATGAGTATTCACGGTGGGTCTCGGTGAGCCATGCTACTCTTGGGTGGAATTCATTGTGTGTTGTTAGGTTTATGAACCCCGAGAGTGGGGGCTAGTGGGGGCAGTGTATGCACACCACTAACTATTTCCAAAAAAGGTGAGAGTTTGATGACGGGACATATTTGGGAAGTGATAGTTCGTGGAAGTTCCTGATGAATCAACCTATCCACATCGTGTGATAAAGCATATATCAGGAATTATTTATAACATGTGAATATGAATCAAGGATCGAATCTAAATATTAAACATGTGGCACAAATTCCTCAAGGCTCCTTAGTATTATATACACACTTTTATTTAGAATTTAAATGTTAGTATTTATTATTTCATTAGTCACACAACCCCTTTCCCCCTTGGTGACTACTGATTACACTTGGTGATACCTGTGTGGGTTACTACTAAACCTATCACTTGAACCCCTTTTTCGAAGACACCTGACTTTATCTCTAGCTAATATTCTAGTAGTTAGGATTAATTCGGAAATTTACATTACATGTATTATCTTTTATTTGTAGTGCTCTGGTTTCAACGATGCAGGAGTGCTCATCAAAGTTTGACGCTGCTGCCGGGGAATTATGATGAGTTCATTTGATAGCTAGCGTAGTTAGTTTGTAGAGTAGCTTTTGTTTGAGTATTTGGATGGGCCAATTAAATGTAGTTTTATTGGCAATACGAAGGCACATTCTAAGTGTCTTTGTTGGTTCTACCTTTAATCACTCCGAAAAGAAGGCGGTTAAAAACTGCCTTTAAGTGAAGCCCGTAACCGCCTTTAAGTGAAGCCCGGAACCGCCTTTAAGTGAAGCCCAAAACTGCCTTTAAAACATTTCCAAACTCGAAACTATTGCTCCTCTTGTGCGTACCTCACAGATATTTCCGATGTCATAAACGTATTATTTACGAGTATGGAAAGTAGAAATAACCATGTTTCGTGTCTTTGTTTATTCAAATTTAGTTTCCTATTTTGTGTCACATTTCCGGTCTAAATCTGGAAATTTTGGATGACCGTTTTCCTTCATGAAATCATTTCCAAACTCGGAAACCCTCTTGCGTCACATCTTTTCGAGTTTGTAAAACCAATTCTGACCAATGGTATATGAAAAAAATAAGAAACAAAATTACTTTCCGGGTTTGGAATTTCAATCTGATGTTGTGGTAAAAAATTTCCATCATTTTTTTGGCACAAAAAATTTCCTCGATACACATCCATAATTTGAAAAGAATACACGATAGTATGTTTCACCTAAACACAAATCTATAGATCACGCTAACCAATCAATAATCTATAGATATGAATAAAATTCACTACAAATATATTCATATATTTGTACGGTTCAATGTTTATCTAACTCGAGTTTCCCTATCAATATTGTGATTCCCCAGTGCTGCTGACCGATTGAAAATTAGATGCTTAGCCAATGAATTTGGCGCATTGTTGATATCATCTTGCAATTAGGGTTCCCAATATGTTTTGAAAATCTATAATTAACTTTTTGGTATTAAATACATTGCAGAGGCTAGTTTGAAATATTACTATCAACCATTGTACACTCACTTTTTCAAGTTCAAGTACATCTTCCTGGACTTTATCTATGCACTCAGTAGCGTATAACATGGCGTTTTAGCCGCACTCCCAAGTTTGAGACCGTTTCTTGTACTATATGTAAGGCAACATAAATTATTAAGACTATTGCTACAATTATGTAAAGTATATTTGAAATTAACATACAGGTAGACTACCTTGATTTTGACCACCTCAAACGAAGAATTTGGATCCTGACTATTTTCCTTCATTGAAGATTCCAAAAATCTCAACCAAAGCATCAAAGGGTTGAAAGTGGAGGAGATCCAACCAATACATTCGCTTCTTTGTGGGGACTATAATTATCAATCTCCAATGTTCCCTGAATATTTTTTTTACTGTTATTATCAATATGCGAAAACAATTTTTGTAAATAAAATGAACGTTGCAAATAACCTCTCGATATATGGCGCAATGAAAATCCTCTTATCCTTCTGCCCTAGGCATTTGCAAATGTAGTCGATCCTCTTTTGTTTTGCACAACCAATTTCTTTTATCATTACTGGGCACATGTATCTTATCCATCCCTTCTTTTGATTACTGGTGAAAAACATGTACTTAGATAATTTCATAGTATGTATTATATGTAATAAATTTCAGCGTAATTGAAATTGAATTTGGAAATAAAAATAATCAAAATGACTCACAAGGTGTAGATCAACATCATCGCTTGATTAACTTGCTCACATCTCCACATGTCCTCAAAATCACTCCATAACCCCATGATTTCTCATTTGCATCCAAATACGCATTCATTTCCCAAGAATGCGTATGTTGATTTTCGATCATGGTTGTAGCATGTTATAAAGGACATGTATAAAGCCAGGTATGTCTTGGGGGATTTTCGCTCTTCCCAATGGAGGTCTAACCCTAGTTGGTGTTGTTGGCAACGTCTTGGACATCGATTTCACCTGTTTTGGAGTTTTCTTCATTGGGTTTGGTGGTGGAGGCATTTTTTACTTCAAATGTCGATCCTTGATAGGAACAACGTATATAAGTCTATGGGGCCAAGTAAGGAACATTCCCCGGGAAAGGCCAACTTTCTTGTATTCTCCATCAATGACTGGCAAAAGGGTTCCCATCACTAAAGGTTTCTCCAAGGAAACCCTTAAAAGACCTTCCGCAATTGGTAATGGAATGATTATGTTTCATTAACTCATGCAAAACTCCATTGGCTACATGAAGTGGCTTACTGTTAATGTCTTGATAAATGTATAGTTCTCACAGACATGATCTCTAAAACACAAGAAAACATCTATTAAATATTAAACTCAATTCAAATTGACATAAGTAATAGAAAGATCATTAAGACCTTTTTTCAGTTGCAAGAATGGCATCATTTGGATCGTTGGGGTCATCGGGTTTGAACAATTCCTATCGATTCTTGGTTTTGGAACAATTGACCTGCAATTAACCTCAACATCACTGGGAAAATGTTGTGAACCACTAGATGGAGGAGTTCAATCAGCCCTCAATTCCTCCAAATTTTCTGGGAGAAATTGCCCGGTGTGTTGGACCAACCTCCGATTCAGAATATTTTGTTGCTCAAGGCGTTTGTCTTGGAGTTGGGCCTTTTCTTCAATGCATGGAATCTCGAGGGTTCCGCTCCACCCTAGGACCGTATGATCTCGTAGGCTTTCCATTGGGTCAAGAAACGACCCAGGCCCCTAACACGGCCCGGATGGTTTGATTTTTCTATAGCTTCACAAAGGATTATGTGTTTATCCCTTGGGATGAAAAACCCTTGCAATTGGTCCTTATTCATTTTTTTCTAAGTAGAAACATAAATAGGGAAACCTTAGTCATTTTGATATACCCTTAATATAGCTAAAATAAATACTATAAGCAACATAAAAAAAATTCCCACTTTTTTCGATAATTTGTTTCTCTTGATCCTAGTTATATGCACCTTGTTTGTTTCGCCGACCTTTGAGAAATAAATCACACCTCTCAATGTTAGCCACATTGATGGGTTGCACCGAAGCCCTTGCTTCATCTTCCGTCATCCCACCCGCTATCGCAATTTGTACATATATTTCTACACACTCTTTCACTATCTCGATTGCCGCATAACCATAACCCTCACGACTCAATTGATGCAGAATTTTACTCTCCCCAGTAATGCATTTTTTCCTTCCCTTGTACCCCAAGTTGGATCTTAGTTTCAGGCCATCACTATAGACATTGTAATCATATTAATAACACTAATATTATTAAGTTTGCTCACTAACATTTTCACTATTCTCCAATTCCATTCGCTTGTGAATCTTCCAGCTCTCTGGTTGCATGTGCGTATGTGTTACCCATGGACGATCACCTTTCTTATCGCTAAATATGTAGTCTCTTGACAACGTGTACTTATGTTCACCCCAACTCTTGGACATCATGAACATTGTCTTCTTTCGCAAAACACCCTCATTTTCTGCTACAATTTGAAAAGACCTTCAAGAGGATTACACAACACTGGGATATGAGGTTGGGTTTACACGTTGAGGAAACTTGTAGATGAAAAATCTAGGAAAAATGATTCACTGAAGTTACCTTGCATTCCATCCACAAGGTGTCCTTGTAATCTTTTGGGATATCATTTCAAGACTCATAGCGGATATCTACTCTTGTTCTACAAAACTTTGTCACCCAGCTCGACCATTTGGCACGTTGTTCCGACACACAGTTTCCCCACTTTTGAAAATAAATGACGTTAACTCTTCCCTAGCCATTCTACGCCCCAAGGCTCTATAATGAGTTTGTTGTTTTCCTACATCCCCTGTACCGTCATCCTCATCCCATGTCAACTCCGTTGTTAGGGGATTGACATTTCCGGACCGTGACACATCATCACGAGTCTGTTTCCTAGTTTCCATTTTGAGTGGTACATTTACGGAGATACCAAAAAATAACTTGATCTCGAACATTAATAAGTTAGTAATATTTAAAGAAAGGGAATAATATGTAATAACATATGTTGGACGGACGCCTCGCCAATGAAGATATAAAATAGCATTTAAGCACACTTATATACAACTTATATTTAATTAATATCAAACCCCACTTTAAATAGAACTTATAGTAATCACACAATGCAAACCCTAGAAGGTACGAACCTAAAAATATTTGAGTTTTCTCATTATTGCAAACCCTACCTACACGTAGAAGAGTATATATACCTTTTTGACCAATCATAAGGTACAAAATACTCCATCATAGCTCATACCTTCATATGATACAAAAATGTTGTGAAAATGAAAAACGTATGTGAGAAATTGGAGTAGAAGAGAACTAAGATGGATGACATACCTCAAATCATAAGAAGCTTACATGGGAAATTGGTGTTGAAATGGAATTATGGGTTTGATTTGGGGTTCTTTTTTGGAGGGGGGGGGAAGTAAGAAAGGCGGGTGTTTCAAATGGGTAGTAAATGCCCATTTGAAACCCTTTATGCCTATTTTTCCCGACGCTAAGGGTTTTCGAACTCAGAAATAGACCTGATATATGTTTATGGACTCAGAAACTTATCATCTCTTTTAAAATGCAGAGAAGATGGGTTTCCGAGTTCATAAACCTTTTTCAAGTTTTTAAAAAAGAAGAGATAATGGGCAGATGTTCAACAAAACCCTCAAACACTTTGAAAATACCATCTTCCAAACCCCTATTCCCAAATTTCCAAATCCCATAAACATCTCCCAAAAATTGAAAATGAGTCGTAAGAGCTCGGGTCTTAGGTTAAATAATATCGATTAGAGTCATCGCCCTATCACGGAGATTGGTGAATCTAGAAAATTCTTAAATGAAACCGCCGAGCAAAGGTATGTAAATTTTTTTGAAGAGAAAAGTTATCAATTCTAAGGCTATATTAGTGTCAGACGTTGAAAGTTTAGGACTCAAGTATTTGCTAACACATTTCAAAACCCAACATTTAGATAAACTATTGTTAATTAATAGACGTCAATTAAGTACGATATAAAAATTAATGGTTCAATATTGAATGATAGGTACAAGCAGTAGTTGGAAGGCTCGGTTGAGCAAGTACTTTGACTGCATGCGTGCAGACATGACCGAGATCTAAGATATGGTGACCCGTGCTCATTCCCAGCATGTCGAATTCATGGAAGCCCAAGGCCTTCATTTGGAGTTGAGCAAATATGAAGAGCCTTCTAACTTCGAGCCGGTCTTCTCGGAGAGTAAATATGATGATGGTGGTGATGGTGTTCAAGGCATGGGAGACGGGAATGTTCATCAAAGCGTTCAAGAAAACATTGCGGACCAAGATGAAGGGGGGAATAATCTAGCAATATCAAAATGCTAGAGTAGTAGATTTTGGGAAATTCATTGATGTGTTGTTGCTGGAAATTTTGATTTCGGGTCTAGTTTTGGGTCTATTTTCACATTTTGGATTTTGGAAGTCATGAATATGTTCGAACATTAGTTTCACATGAAGATGTTGGAAGTCTTGATAATGCGGTCAGTTTTTTCTTCACTAAGCTAATGATGTTGAATTGCCTATTTCTTTATTGTTACTTTTTGATGGATGTATTCAGTAATTCATGCTTAAGTATTCACTAATAGGTTGGCCTTTTAGTGAATTTCATGTTGAAGTATGAAATTGACCTGAACACAAGACTGTTTCCGAGTCCGGAAAACTTTCTTGTCTTTTATTTGTATGGGTAAGATGACTTTTCGATCTCGGAAAGATATCATTTGTTTTGTACCAAAAGGTAGTAAGCATTTTTCGAGCTCATAATTTGAGTTTCTGAGCTCCGAAACTAAACAGTGGTTTTATACTAGAAGGTACTAATAAGTTTCCGAGCTCGGAAAATAAGTTTTCGAGCTCAGAAAATAAGTTTTCGAGCTCAGAAAATAAGTTTCCGAGCTCGTGTCCTGTTTCCGACCTGGATCTGGAAATTTATAAGTGCCCATTTTTTCCCAAAAAAATGTTTCCGGACCGCGAAACCTTTCATGGTTCACTTGTGATGAGCCGAATCTATTTTTTGAACTCAGAAAGTTTAATGACATTCAATTAAAAAATAATTTCATCCAAAATTTACAAACCCTACTAGGTTACGAACTCTCTATACCCTCCAAGCTACATTTGATATCAGATAGCTTACTACTTATGTTTCTTTTTCTTGGTCACCACCTTCTTTGAATTTTTCTTCCTATGTGTGATCTTCCCCTTACCGTCTATCCACATTCTTTCATCATGGTCACTATGACCCATAAAACTCTGAAGACTACAATCATCTTCCTTGAGCAACACGACTTCTTCAGATCCACAACTCGCTGTATAGCATCTGAAACCAATTATTTCCTCTAAGTCTTTTTCTTCAACGAAAGCACGTTTCCGTTCGACAATAATCTCCCACCTTGGAACGCCAATATAAAGGGGTCGTTCTTCCATCCAACCCGACTTCTATCGAC
>JAULKK010165923.1:0-16451 GCA_032355705.1 Rubia peregrina | reverse complement strand
TGGTCCGACGAAAACCGCGGCCGGGAGCGTTCTGTCAGACTGAGAACTAACCACCGCGCGCAGCGGAGACGGACAAGTCAACCCCACCTGCAAAAAAAAGGTCAAGCACAAATCGTTGATGAGCACTAGCGGCCGGAGAAGAGAGCACAAGCGATAGAAAAACAAGCGAGCATGAGCTTGACAGTGGCGGTCATGGACTGGCCGGAGAGATCTACGGAACCGTGGCTGTCAGGGAGAGGTGAGGGTTCAGGTTAGAGGGAAAGTAGGGTGGCTGGGTACAGAAGAAAAAAAAGGTAGGGGTGGCTGACCGACGAGGATCGCCGACGAAAGGGGTGGCCACCCCTCCGAGTAAAAGCTGGATCTAGGTTTTCTTAGAGAGAGATGAGAGCTATTTCTTAGAGAGAGAGATGACTAGCCAGTTCGCATTAAATCATTCATGATTTATATTATAATTTATTAGTATAGTTTGTATTCTTCATTAATAGTATTAGTTTACTAATTTTTTTAAAATTTCAATGAGTGTAGAACTCGATGGTGCATACACCACCTCTTTGGAAAATAATAGGAAGAGGAAAGAAGAAAGAAAGAAGCCCCTACATGTACTATGATATGTTTGTTATACATTATTACTCCTATATTTTTTTTATAAAACTTTTCTTATACTAAAAATATACAATCATCACTGTGTGTTTTACGATCAATGTAATATATTATCTCATTTTACCGCAAGAATAATTATTTCCTTAGACTTCTTTCCCATTCCATATAAGAGTCGTATTTAAAAGATCGATGTGATTATTTTATTAAAATTCTAGTCATATTTTATATGTTCCATTAATTATATTAGTAATTTATTATTCATAATTAAATTTGAAAACATGAATGGTATAAATCTTCTTAAAATAACTTAGAAATAAAAAAAATAAGGAATTTTAGTAGGGATAAATAGGACCATATACGTGTATAAACCTGATATTGGTTGAGACATGTGTGCCGGAAGATGATTAATTTTCAACCATATATATTATACAATTATTAATAAGAATAGAGATATTGAACAATTTACAATTAATAAAGTCTAAATGTATCCTGAAAATGATGAAAACATAGCCTAACTTGTATTTTATTTTGGATTGTGTTTACACCATGTCATCGTAAAGTGTTTCCATTTACATGTGGATCTTATATTTATGAAGATTTTTATATCTATACTATTATAACATATGATACAAAATTTACCATTAAGATTTTGGATACAAAATGATATGATACAAAATTTATCATTAAGATTTTGGATACAAAATGATATGGTTAATATCTAAGGGATAACTTTTTATTGTTCGTGCTTGAATATAATGAAACGGGATGAAGGAAATTCAGGCAAAGTACACAAAAGCATGAAAAGAATAATGTACCATTGATTGGAGACGTGAGGAGAATATATAAAAGAAAGTGACAAAGCAATTGAAATCGAGTTTCTATTACTTTTACAACCTCTTGAATCAATTCTAGTTATTTGGAGTTTCATATTTAGATATTTACTATCTTGTTTATTTTTTAATAAACCATAGATTTTGAATTTTATTCTTGATGAAATATTTCACAAATACTGTCTAGTTTTGTGTGTGTTATTTTTTGGGTTCTTACTTATTCTTCTCATTTTAGCTTTATGTATGGTTGGTTTTTTGAGAGAATTGCAAAATTGAACAGCGTCATCAAAATATCGTAAGAGGGTAGGATATTTGATCGGAGAAATAGTTAAGCGAAGATTTTATACGAATTTTAGACTTTGACTAGTAAAAGAGTATAGAAAGTTGGGTAAAAATATAAGTAATACGCTCATTTAGAAACTGACCAACATGGTTAAAATAAAATTCAATTAAACAAAATCAAAATAATACTTTAATGGAATTTACGCATGCATAGTATAACATGGTGTTCGAACACATTTTGAGACCTAATGTTCATTTAAAATTATGGTTTATACTTTTTTAAAATTTAAATCATTTTTTTTATTTTTCTCTCGATGCATACTCAATATATGAGATATTGATACATAAACGTTATCATAATTTGGGATAATAAGGTGTTACATCTTACTATCTACATATTTTGGGTCAAACTACTCAGGTGATGTCAAATAACATTAGACCAAACAGCTACACTGCAACTAATATCTTTATTTAGTTATCTTTGAGCCAAGGAAGATCTTGATTGCAATAAAATTGATTTTAGTACATATGTGAAAATGGTTAAGTTCATTGTCATGTTATTGGATCACTCAATGTAGAGACACTTCTCTAATTGATCATTAATAAAAGGTTAAATTTTCTAAAACTTTGTCATTAAAAAAACTTAACAAATTATAGAATATATCGGAAAACAATATTTTAGGCCATCAATATTATCTCAATCATTCAACTTTGACATTTTCTTCAAAACTTTTGGCCATTGAACTTTCAAAACAGAAGATTTAGGACTGTTTCGTCTGTGTAATCCGGCAAATATCATGTTTATACCGTCACATGTCATTTTTCGTAACTTGTATATACCATACCCTCATCATCACAGTTCGTTAAGGCTAGAATCGCTTCAAACAATGAAAGCATCCTAACCTCGCCGGCTCGTAGGCAGTCACCTCATACAGCAGGTACAAAGCCATTACCCTTAGAACATGTTCCATTAAAACCCATGATCTATCAAGAAATGAGCAAATAGTGCAGGCTATGATAACACGATCTGGAGGCCTATAAAAGGAACAAAGAACTAAGAACAGAAGGGGGAGGACAACTCATGCCAGCACAAATATTTCTTAAAACCAACTTAAGCATCGAAGCTCCTTCTGGGGGGGACGGCCTCGGGAAGTTTCTTGCAGGTAATCAGTGAAATGGAGCAATGGAACTCGCCTTGCAGTCCGCCTCTACCCGGAAGGCACCCCCTACATTAATGGCGTCCATTGTGGGGATCAATTTTTCTTTCTCGGTTTTGGTAAATCACCAGGAAAGTTGAGCACTTTAAGATACCATAAACAAAAGTGGCATGAAGTGGCCCAGATGAACCATAGGAAAAAGTGCACAACGAAAAGAGAAAGCAACTGAGGCATATAGAAAGTTTCAAAAGGCCAACAAGGATGAAACTAAATTGATGAAACCTGCTCCAAGGCTAAGCAGGGAACATTTGGAAGACAAAATCAAAGGAAAGATACAAAAAAAATTAAAAACCCAAGGTCAACCACACTGTGCTATGCTAACTCTTTGCAGGACTACTCCATTATATTTAAGGTAAACTCACACGTAGGTACGTGGAAAACAACCAAGCACCCCGTGAAATTAAATATGTTATTCATTAATGTTGAAAGGAATAGTTTCCCATACAAGAGGATGTAGAAGTAAAACCTCAATTAGAAATGGGAATAGGATTGCTACAAGGCGCACATTAAACCAGAATATACCAAGCTAGTATGACATTCATGTTCATATGAAAAATATATACTCATTCATATTAACCAGGCTCTTTACAACCAAATAATATCTAAAATACATATAATTGACATAGAATACAACCCGATCATGTCTAGTACAGTTCGCATAATCGATGTGTTTGCTATGCTGCAGAATGAGACTGACGTTAGTGTCGAGGTCGTGGATCATGTCTTCCAGATTAATATGCTTGATATGGTTAACTAAACTGGCATGTTTTAACTGGTCATGTACCTATTCATTGATTAATCAAGGTTTTTAATTGTAATAATACCTCAATGAGGAATGTTTTTTTATCAAGGTGGAATGGTTTTTGCTATGTAATAGTTATTTTGAATAACTTTCAACCTAATTTATGACACTTTTTGCTAGAGTTGTGTGCCACATGCTCTCTGTTCATCTTGATCCAGTATCTAATTGGCATAACTTCCATTCCATTAGGATGTTTAGGTTAAGATCCTAGCCCGTGAACATAATTGTGATTTATTTGTGAAAGTTATTTACAGTAATAAATTAACATCAATTAATTATGACTGCCAGTGTTAACATCTTATTTTAGGTCTATGTCGACACACTTTGTTGTGTATTAATTTAACAATGCTCTATACTTTGTATATTACTGTCTCTTCTTTGGCCTGCTATTAAAGAGCACAATGATCTTGATAGATATATGATGATTGGAGCTTTTCATTCACCAATTTATCATTCTTTGCATACGCCATATTATTTGTTTGTCCTATCCCTATAGACTTTAAGCTATCATTTCAGATTATAGGATAAAGAATATTTCTTCTTTGGGGCTAATAAGTTGGTCTTATAATTATAGTGTTTGATATGTACTTTAAACTAGGGACAGAGCCAGGATTTTTTGTGTGGCGGGAGCTACTTATTTAATTTTTAATAAAATAATATTTAAAATATATGATAAAAATCAAAACTTGAAATTAACATTATAAACAATAATTACCCTCTAGAATTATCATTTTTTTCACAAACACTTTCTTATTCTGATGGGGCAGAAGGGTATTTTTAAAAAAAATAAATGAGTAGCCTTAGACAATTTTTGGCAGGCGTTGAAGGGTAATTTTCAAAAATTAATAATCCTTAAAAAAAATTGGATGGGGATGGAGCCTCTTCTAGTCCCTCTACTGCTGCCTCCTAC
This sequence comes from Rubia peregrina, assembly GCA_032355705.1. Lineage (NCBI taxonomy): Eukaryota > Viridiplantae > Streptophyta > Magnoliopsida > Gentianales > Rubiaceae > Rubia > Rubia peregrina. Next base: position 11,810 of record JAULKK010165923.1, on the reverse strand, counting down.
TATAACCTGTTTTATTAATGTAGCTACATGAATGCCTTTTGAGTTAGTATTTTATTTCAAAGGCAGACACCGATAATGAAATTAAAGCAAAAAGAGATGGTTGGTTGCTAACCATGACCTTAATTGAGGGAAACAATTTAGCTGTCATAGATTCGACTTGGTTTTCAGATCCATATGTTGTCTTTACCTGCAACGGTCTAACTAAATCGAGCTCCATGGAATTCCAAAAGTTTGATCCGATGTGGAATGGTATATAATGTCCATGAAAATGTTCACATCACTTACTGTGAATTGATTCCATTAATTCGCTACATCTTCAATGTACTAAGCATGATGAATCACCTTCATTGTTTGAATACATATTTGAGTTTGATGCAATGTATGAACCTTCATTTGTGCTGGAAGTGGAAGTTTAAGATTTTGATGAATCTTTTGATGAGGCAACATCACTAGGTCATGCTGAAATCAACTTTCTGAACACCAACATATCAGATTTATCTGAAATTTGGATTCCATGAAAGATACTTGGATTAGGCATGCCAGTCTAAGTTACATTTGAGAATTTTTTGAATAACATGAGGGGCATGAATGTTGTGCAAACATGTTTAACCAATATGGAGAAGGAAGTGGGAAAGAAGGTAAGTTATTATTCAATTATTTGTTGGCTCACATTTTCCAGTGATATTTGCCTCCTAATGTCGTCATTCAAATCTTCTCCAGATACAGTTGGTCACCTCAAATAAATTATGCATTTCAAAAGCTTTTTAACCTTTCACCTGAGAAGTTCCTCATTAATGACTTTACTAGTCACTTGAAACACAATATGCCCCTGAGGTGATTTTCCCAGTCTGTTAGAAATCTTGATTCCTGTGCTTATTTTGCATGTTAGTGTTTATGAAAATCTTATCTTTCCTTTTATGGGACCATATATTCATATGATTTTTTTTGAGAAGGATCATTTCTGTCCTTGAGATCCATTACAATAGACTTGTAAATATTGCTTTAACAAAGTTTAATTCATGAACAAATGTTGTTCCAACTTCTTTTCAATGCACAAGTGCCCCTATCTCAAACATTCATATTATTGTTTGGACATAGGGTCGTCTATTTTTGCCTGCTAAAATAATTGACTTCCATGCAGATCTATTTGGTATAAAATGGGTTTTCTTCATATGAGAAGATATGGTGGACATTCAATAGTTTAACCCGCTTGGTCTTCAATAGAAAGTCCAATAATTTTTCATGACATTAAAACCTGGAAGAGACCTTCATGAAAAGCATAGAATGGGAAAGGAAGGCCGAAGTTCCATTGCCACCAATTTGTTCCATTCATCTCCGAGTGCCTATGTAATGGATTGGCTATGTTCGCGAAACTTTTTTTCTTCTTATTACTGGATTAAGATAAAAAAAATGAAACTTTATACTACTTAAAATCGATTTGGTTGGACCTTTACCTAAAGGAGCTGGTAGTGAAAAGTTTCTACTCGTAGCGATTGATTATTTCACAAAGTGGGTAGAAGCGATGCCATTGGGAAGATTCATGGCGGAAGCAGCAAGAAAGTTTGTTTGGCAAAACATAGTTTGTCATTTTTGGTGTACCTTAAACCATCGTGATAGTTATGGTACGCAATTCACGAGTGGAACCTTCACCGAGTGGTGTTCAAAATTAGGGATAATATAGAAGTTCACGTCTGTAACTCATCTGCAAGCTAATGACCAAGTGAGGTAACTAACAGAATGTTAGTCCAAGGAATTCAAAAAAAAATGGAAGGAAAGCGAACTGGATGGGTAGATGAGATAACCAACACGTTATGGTCTTATAGAACAACAGTAAGAGAACCCACTAAAGAAACACCGTACAACTTAGTTTACGGTCATCAAGTAGTAATATCAGTTGAAATTGAGAACTCGGACCTTAGAGTAGAATAATACAATTAAGGCGACAATCCTGAAATAATGAGATTGGATCCGGATGAACTTGAGGAGAAAATGCAAAAATCATAAAGGCAAAGTACAAGAAGAAGGTGACCCGATCATATAACGAGAAGGTCAAGAAGATACAGTTTCGAGTTGGCGATCTTGTGCTTTGAAAGAATGAGGCAAGTCTAGTAGAGGAAAAAGGAAAAACGTGCCCAAAGTGGGAAGACATGTACAAGGTAACGAAAACACATCGATCTAACTGCTGCGAGCTAGAAATGTTGAATGGCAGCAGCGTCCCAAACACTTAGCATGTAATCAACCTAAGGAAGTTATGTGTTTAGCTATCCTTAGTAGGTGTTAGAAAGAGCTCAGTTTTACAGGAGCCATGAAATGATCATTGGAGGCATTTTCATTGTTAGCGTCATCGTTTCTTTTCAAGCGTGATATCATCACGACCGTACATATTCAATATAAAAAATATTGTTTGGGGAATTTTATGCAAAATTCATTAACCTCGAGAAAAAAATAGCAACACCAGTAAAAATTAGCAAACCATGACACATCGCAAAGAAAACCAAATCTCACATCTTGGAACCGCGAACAAGTAAGTTTGTACAATCTCAACACAACAAGTTGTAGATCTTGTTGAAGTACAAATACCAAATCAGAAAAAGCGACAAAAGCAAGAAATAGATCTTGTGGCTTCACACAACATAGGTTTACAACCTCAATCTTGAAAGCTATATATCTTGCAAACGGAAATGCAAAGGCACATATGCCTACAAAAATAGAGACAAAGCAAGCAATGGATCTTGCGGCTTCGCACAACATAGTTTTACAATCCTAATATCGCAAGCTATAGATCTTGCAAAAAGAAACACAAAGGCATACGTGCCTACGAAAACAGCAACAAAAGAAAACGATAGAACTTGCAGATTCGCATGAATCAGGTTGTTATAACCTAGATTTTGCAACCAATAGATTCTGCATAAAACAAGAACTAGAGCCCTAAATACAATAAAAGTCGTAACCAAAGTCAAGTAATAGATCTTGCAACTTCACACTAACTAGATGTCAATACCTCAAAGTAGCACGCGGTACCAAAATTTCAGACTGGTAACCACCAGTCCTAGTCAGTAACTCAAGATGAAAGCACAAGAATATAGTGGCATCAGTATTTAATAATTACAACATTTTATACTAGTCATAAGCAAGTGCATTGATAATAAAAAACCAAGATAACACAAAATAGAAGCACAAAGATAGTACTTGAAGTATTTGGAGAAGGAAATTATTACATCAAAGAAAAACAAGTTATCTACGCCTTGGTGCACGAGATGGCCTAGCAGAAGAGGAACTACCAGAGCGGCGGATTGCTCAGCCTGATATTCCTCCCCAGATAAAATATTCCCATAGCACCATTTCATATGCAAGTAAGCTGGGTGGCGGGTTCGACCACTTTGCTGCATACGATCAAGATACTTTGCATAGTACTCTTTAAGGTCAGTTATGAGACTAAACTCTTCACGATCAAGTTGAATACTCATGACGTCCACGCTGTCTTGATAACTGTTATTCAAGTTCTCCAGGTTACGTATCTCCTCTTGTAGTAGACGAATATATGACCTAACAGATTCAAATAGATTAATCTTCTGCCCGTTAATATTCATAGTAAGATCCCCACTGTTAATAAGACCACGAGGCTCTGTGAAAAGGGCCGAGTTTTTCTTTGTAATCAACCCAAGCTTGTTAAAGTTGATGCACCCATGAGTCAAGGCTGTCGCACTCAGCACGAAGGTGATCATTCTCACTATGTAGGCGGGTATTCATGGTGAACTATTCATCAAACCTGCTATGCCACCCTTAAGAGCAAGTGGAAAGGTGATCACAGTTATCCTGCTTCTTGTTCAGATGATATAATATTTGGTCAATTCGAGAGCACTGCTTATATATGATTACAGTTTTGTGATGCGCTTTGGGTGATTTGTTCGCGGCAAAATTCTTTACTTCATCTTGCTGGCCAATCATTTTAATCAATTTTAGCTGCTGCCGCTCAATAAGATTATTCTATCGGGCTCACAATGCTTTGAACTCACGAATATAGTCTTGTGACTCGCTTATGGTCTTCTTCCATCTAAGCTTCAGATCATTGATGCTAAGTAACATATATTTGAGATGAACACTCAACAACATCGTCCAATCCTGAGCGCGACTGGGAAGGTTGAGCGAACACACGTACACACCAATAGATTTAAGATCAACTAAGCTGCAAAGGATATCCTTGTCAAGGGTTTCAATATTGTAACCATCAGCTTAAAAAATCCCTTTGATAGGGAAGTGGTAGCCTTAACCAGTCTAGTAGGGCAGCACGAATCGCAAGACATAACCTGAGGATGTTGCTCAGAATGAACACCATAATTTAACGTATCTAAAGGTTAAAAACTTATTTTCGATCAAAATATCAAATCCCTGCATACGAATAAATATGAGGGAAGAATACAAAATTAGAGTTGGCATACCAAATTCACATTGAAGGCAGTACACATAGTTCACACATACGTAAAAGTACCATTACATGTTATAGATATAAGTTCAAATGGTATTAAATTAAGTCATAACTCTAAAGATAACTAACATTGGTAGAAGAAGAAGATGCATTATGGGTAAAAAGAGCAGAATCCTCCTTGTTCACATTCTGAGCAAAATCCTCCACATTTGCATTAACTTCTGGTTTGAGAGATGGCTTAGGATAAAAGGAAGTGAATGGAAGCCTGTCAAGATAATCAACTATGCACTCTCGCAGCTCTGAAATAGAAGGTAATGAAAGAAGACTAGCGAGATGTGATAACAAGGCATAAGGATATCCACCATCAGAAATTTTATTGATGAACTCAGTGTTAAGCATAGTTTTCTGCTGGTCCAATATCTCCCTGCACTTAACCAGTGAGGGCAATCTCTTTGTCTTCAAGACATGATTCATCTTTCGATGCTCCATCAAAGCCTCGCACCAACCAACATTGTGAGCGGAACTAGAAACTTCTTCAAAAGGGTTGAATAATGACTTCATCTTAAAAAACCGGCCAGCTAAAACTTAGGGATAACTGGGAAAAGAATGACCTTTAGCCGCATCTCCTCCAACTCAGCACAGAGTTTACTAGCCTCTTCTTCAGCAACCCACGCAGGCTTCTCAGCAACTTCAAACGAGATCTTCGTAGCCTCGCACGGCTTCTCGCTAGCTTTATACTGCTCCAACAATGAATTGTTCTGCTTGGAGAATATAGCAACCGGCTCACCAACGAGCTTGAGACTCTCACCAATCTTATGACATTCGTTAGAAAAAAAACACAAACAAACATAACAATCAGATATCGTAATAAAAGCATATTATTATAAGACAAAATCATTTTAAAACTATAGCGAACATACCGAACCATAGACTCATGCAGATGGAGTTTGGAAAGAGCGACAACAATAGTCCCTTCTGCCAACAAATTACCGTTTCGCAGTGGAGGCTTAGAACGAGAATGACTAGTGCGACCCTTTTTCTCAGAAGACTCCAATGAAGCTGATGAACCACCACTCCAATTCTTTCTCTTTTTTACTTCCAAAGCCCCAAAGGCTGCATTAGCTACATGTACCTTCTCCCCTTCCAATACCCTGCTCTCAATGTGCGCTAACTAAGAGTTCACCTGAGTGAGGTTCTCCTGAGAGACACCATCAACACCTGTGTTATACAGAGAGACGTACATATTTTCCATCTCCCCAAGCTTGTCTTCAGGGATAAACAACTTGTTAATCTTTCGCCCAACTAGATCCATAGCTACCATTCAACATACAACTTAAGTCAAACGAACACACAAATACAACCGAGCAATACAAAAAAACAATAGATAACTAAAGAAATCTACAACATCAAAATAAAAATAAAGAATGCGAAATAGAGAAACAATAATATAACAACAAATAAACACCTTCGCTCTCAGATTCAGCATAACGCATACCTATCGAGCATTCGCCGAGTTGTAAAACAACCTCAGACTTAGCAGTAAGACAAACTTCTAGCTTGGGTAGTTTAGACTTAGGAACATTATAATTCCAAGCTGGATGAGTGTGTTCGCACCATGACCAGTTTTACATACAACATTTTTTTGCGCCACACATCGCAGTTACTAGGAAATCCACTGATGAACTCAACATTGGGAATGAAGGGATAAAAAGTAAATTCATCAAATGAGTTTTTCACCTTACGAGACTGATACAAGCTAAGAAACAAGTCAACCGAAAGAGGGTGTCTTAGGTACACACATAATGGAAACCCACAATAATCGTGAAAACCCATTAGGATGAAACTGAGACAACATGATTTGATAAGATAGAAGCAAATCTATACCATGTTGGGGAAGGGGAAAGATAAGATCAAGCTTGAGAAAATCTAAATAACAAGATATATAACCAACAGGGGGAGTGCAGACGTTCTCATAAATGGGAGGAACTTTAAGCTCAAGTGAATACATGAAAGGAAAATTAGTTCGTAAATTGTCCAAACAGTCGTCAGACAGAACACTAATAATGGTAGAAGAACCGGGGGGATGATTGGCATCCTCCCCAGAGTCAGCATTATCAACCCGCCCATTCTTTACGGTAGAATCAATGAGATTGGGGTTAAACATTCGGGCATGAATGAGACCTAAAATTTGAGATGAAAACCCTACCAATTATAGACATAAAACACAAATAGGGTATTCCGACAACAGTAAAAAAAATAACACAGTTAACCCGTTGGAGAAGACAACCAGATCATTTCCGGCCAAATATAAATAACAAAACTGGCAGAACAGATATATTGCTCAGATTCACAAGTGATAAAAAATGTTTAAAAAAGGGAAAAGAAAAAAGACAAAGAGACTTGCGAGTTGAGAGAGCGGAGGATGATGATGCACGTGAAGAATAAGAAGAGACAAGGAATAAGAAAGACTGAGGTGTTTGAAGAAGCAATAAAGTCCAATATTTACATTAAGACACTGAAACGTAAAAAATGAAGCTTTAAATCAGCCAAAAATATCATGATGGAGTTCTGACACAAACAATAACTTACCTTTTATGGAATACGAGCCGATGGGGCATATGAATAGGTGATACACTGAGCAGTGACGGAGTTAGGCCAATCAATCCAGGGAATTTATAAGGTAAGCAAAGATAACAACATGTGAAAAAATTCTGAAAAGCTTAGCGAATAATGAGGAGAGAATCCCTATTTAATGGCACAAGATCGCAACAGCGGAGCCTATCAAAAGCTATAAATTTGAAGTAAAATTCAAATCAAATTAAAAACCAGACATTCCAACATAATCGTAAGTGTAGCCAAGAAACACACAACACTTCACGAAGACAATAAAAGTTACTGTGATGACGAACATGTTATTGCAGCTTAGGAGATAAACAGAACAACAATTCGCACACATTCAACCTACACAGTCATCGCTTCGCGTGCCATTGACTTCATGGCTAGGGGGGCTTATGGTGTATACCAGCCCAAAAGCTGTTGACCTTTAGACCCAGTCCAAGACTCGACCACGAACTGGGCAAAGCAGAGCTATGTCTAAAAGTGGGGAAGACAGTTTTGAGCGATCCTGAGATTCTAGCAACTATGGTGCAACCCATGATCTGAAACCCTAGCAACGCGGAGCGATGATTGCAATCCACTATAAATATAGGAAGGGTAATATTGGCTCAGCTAACTAGCACTAACTGAGAAATACTAATTCTCTAGAGGAAAGAACTGACTTGATTGTCAGAACACTTTCCCTTAAATCACTTCCGGGGTCTCTCTTGCAGGATCACACTTATACTACGGAGATCGCCAACCACCTCACCTGGCTGGGAATACCACATCAGTGTGGAATTTCATTACAATGGTTAGTGAGATTGTCACATGTTAGATAACCTAAACTTTAGGCAGGAGCCTTTATGCAATTCTAACTATATTCTAGCTTTAGGGACTTTTCTTTAATAATTTTTCAAGGACCTATCTCTAATATTTTTTCACAGACTTATCTCTAATATTTTTCCAGAGTTTTTTTGTCCAAGTTTCCCATCATTTTCCTGCCAGCTGAAAAAAATAATATATATATATATATATGTATGTACTTGGCTAAGTCAAAAACCCGAAATGACAACTTAGGTGACAGTGGGAAAGGCCAAAATTGGTTGGAAAACCTAAGAAAGGGTGATTAGCCAAATGAAGCGGGAAAATGTGAGATGTAAACCTTGAAAAAGAAAAAAATGTGGGAAGTTAGGATGAAAACCTGAAAGGGCTCTTAGGCAAAATGAGAGGAATCCAAACTTATCTTTTCCTTTTCTTGACTTTTCTTTTGGTAGCTTATTTTGATAGAGTAAGATAGCTTCACACATTCACATTATTGAACCTTGCCTTTGAATGGTATATTGGTTATTTAGATTAGTTTAGTTTCTTTGGGATATGAGAGTGTGATAGATTCTTATGTCTTTAGGGTCTAGGGTATTCTAGGAATAAAAATGTTGGGTGTTTTGGGGAAATTCTTTGCGTCCTATTATATGTTTATATATTTACTTGTTCTTATTTACTCAAGAATGAGTAAAGGTTTAAGTGTGGGGGAATTGATGAGATTCTAAAAGCATATGTTTCCTAATGCTCTTACCAAATCTTTTGTTTGCTTTTGTATAGTATATTGCTAGATTTAAGTGAGTTTACATAACATGGGGTTCAAATGGCTATTCTTTCTTTCCTTAACTAAATGTCTCATTTTGTAGCTTATTTGATATAATGGATTTCTTGTCCCAACGAACGTCTACATCTATTTTTATATGCTTTTATTTGTAGATTCTTCGTACGCACTTCTGACGCCTAGAACGCCATTCTTAAGAATGGTAGTAGATAGTAGAAGGTAATTTGCAAGGATGGTAATAGACTAAAAGCCACGAGCTAAAAAGTGGTAGTAAATGGAAGCGCCAAAGAAAATAAGTCAAACTCTAGAAGACACTAAGATTGGTACGGACCATACCAAATCATTGGCTGATGTGACTAAGTCCCAGCATGGGTTGTGTGCTTTTCCACGGCCTGTATGCCTAAAATTTAAAGATTCATAACAATACTTATGCGGTCACATGCTCAGAAGAAGAAACATTGACTCCAAATGATGGCCCGCATAGGAAGAACACTTAGATGTATATAATAACCCCCTAGTCTGTGGCCCATGTGCTTTAGCATAAGCTTCACGCTCACATTGGCCGAGTGACTCATCCAGTCCACGACCCATGTACTTTTGAACAAGCCATGTGCTATTGCACGGCCAGTGCCGACGTGACTACTAGGATTTCTAATTTTTTTTGGGGGTTTTCTAAGGCCAATTTACACCTACTATATCAGTAGACACCATTCTACTAGGGTGTAGGAGGAGGAAGTTTATGTTTAATTCTAGATCTAAGAGTAAATAGAGAGAGAAGAGGCTATCATGGGAAATATTTGTAATTACGACCAGATATTGTCTTTATGAGATTCTTAGATTTACCTATTTTTATGCCTATGAATATTCCTACTTGATTTATGCTTTATATTCTTGTAAGATGTATGCGATGTACATTCTGTGATGAACATGTAGATTCATGTGTCATATACCATCTTGCGAGGCTTGTCATGTCATCTTGGGAGTGTTAGATTAGAGCTACTATAGTTTCGTGAATACAGGTATGTGAGTGCATGCATGCTAGCCCAAGAGTACCAGGATCGTTAGACTCTAACTTAATTGGCACATCATGTAATAATAATTCATGTTAGCGACGATGGTGTTCCTAATGAGGAAAACCCTTGGCAAACCCCGATAGATGTGCATAACAGGTTATACCGACTAGGGTTGTGGTGTAGGGACTAGAATCGTGTCAACCCTAGAGTCATTGTGAGATTGCAATGCCTTTTTCTCTCTGGATTTGGGGATTAGTGTCCAAAGTGGAGTGCCCGGGATATGTTGTCCTCACTTTCATATCTAACTAGTATGAATCTCCTTGAAAAAACTCAGGATTGTGAAATTTTAGATCTTTGACTAAACGAGGGATTTTGCAAACCTTAGTATAGCCACACAAACTAATCAAAACTAACCCTCGGGATCTTGAACAACTCAATAATTGTAACGCCAACTAGCTCGCAGGACTGGTTTACAATTCAAAATTTTGCTCGTTAACTAGCCCACATGATTAACTCACAAAAAGGGGCTCTTTGTTCACTGACTAACCTGCATGATTAGTTCACAAAGGGTTTTGATAATTAATTAACATGCATGATTAAGAAACAATGAAAATTAATGCTTACAAGAAATAATTTGAAAATCTAAATTTTATTGATAATAAGTTGTAGGTTAAACTATCATGGCCAAAGCTCTTTATTTATACGGTAAAATTAAAAAAAAAATTATGGCAGCTTTAGGAAGCTAAAACCATATCTAACTACAATACCTAATTTACATCTAAATGATGACCATATTCATCCAAGTAAATCAATCCAAATATTGGATGAACTCTTAAATGAATCTACCTTATATGAACCTAACATATCTAATTCCAAAGAAGTTAAAACTCTTAAATTACAATATTTAAATATTAATTCTATATATGAGCACACTACCTCATTAAAAACCCAACCGAAAAAGAGTACAGTGTTAAGCTCCTAAAAATTCTAAACTAAGAAGAATATAATAAAAGAAATTTTTGATATCATATCATTCCCTCCGTGGTGGAATAAATGTAGATACACGTCCCACGCCATCCCTGTGAGGTCATGCTAATAAATGGTGGTTGCAAGCTCAATAGGCATTGATTGGGATGCCGATCTGGCTAAGACTACTTGAACTCACGAGAAGAATAACTCCAGGTGAGAAAATAAAATAGCTCGAGATATTTTAATCATCTCTCAAGAATTTGATTAACTCACTTTATATTGATCAGCTCACGATATGAAGATATGGACCTTCTGACACGCGCGTGTGCAGCACGCACCTTCCAATGTCCTGCACGTGAGATGCACGTGCGTGAGTGTGCGTTCGCGCATTAAGACCACACACATTTTATTCTTCGTTGTAACCTCTCCTAGGTGGCACTAGATTGGAAACTGACGACGCGGCTAGAACTATAGCTGCTGGATAATTGACATGAAGCCTGTGTTCAACCAATCTCGGAGAAGACAAGCTCGGCATCGGAAAACTATAACGATCGGTGGCAAGAAGCTAAGACCATACGGCGGTGATAAAAGCTAAGCGGACGGTAAAAGAGGATAGGCCGCAACAGATGGAGATGACCAGAGACGGAGTTGAGTTGCGGCAGCTTCGTCAAAGTTGCCTTGAGCAGCTGCGATGAATTGTTTGGTGGCGGCAGAATTCTGCTTTCTATTTTTTAAAATAATAATAATAATACAAATAAGAAGGTACCAACTGTTATCACCCTGTGATACAAACTAATGCCGACTGATATGATGGTGTTAGAAACTTTCAATTTTCTCTGATACCAAATGATATGAATCTCATTGAGAAGACTCCAGATTGCAAAATTTTAGATCTTTGACTAAACGAGGGATTTCACAAACACTATTATAGCCGCACAAACTGTTCAAACCTAGTCCTCGAGATCTTGAATAACTTGAGAATTGTAAAGCCAACTAGCCCGTATGATTGGTTCACAATTAAAAATTTTGCTTGTTAAGTAGCCCGTATGATTAAATAACATATAAAGGGTTCTGTGTTCACTAACTAGCCTACTGATGTGTCCATTTTATATGGATATTTTGGGATATTTTTGTATTCATTTTGGTACACTTTGATGCTTTGAAGACTATGTTTTACCTCGAATTCTTATTATCGGAGTTGAAA
>JAULKK010165813.1:0-16452 GCA_032355705.1 Rubia peregrina | reverse complement strand
AGCACAGTACAACATAATAAGAACAAAGATCAACCAAAAAGAGTCTACAGGTCCAAAGCAACAAGATTTCAAAACAATTAGCCACATCACATTTTTACATTCTCTCATTTCAAAAATTAACAAAATTTCATAAATCGTCAATGATGTTCAGCCTTAATCTCATAAAGGATTTATGGTGGCTATCTCAAAATAGTAGCAAACCAAAGTCAAAACAAACCTTACCGGATGTCTAACCCCACTACTAATTTATTTAGTAAGCACTTTGACAGTACTGATTGCTATCCCAGCTATGCACAGTTTTACTTCCCAAGTAATTCATTCAGGCAGCTTGAGCAACAATGGAATATGGCAAAGAGGACAATGGGAAAATGTCCCTCATTCTTTTTTATCTTTCAAAATAACTGCCCTACATACTAATGGATTTATCTAACAAGCATTTGTTAAATAAATAACAGGTTCGGCCTATTTAGTTTTAAATTGCAGGTAGGGGAAGGGGCACAAGCTGATGTAGTACACATTTATATACACTATCAGCATAACAGCTCAAATTTCCTTTTAGCAGAACTTAAGTTCTTTGCTCTTCATGTGCACAAACACGTTTGAAAAAGAACCAGAGATTTCCAACATCTCACTCTAATATCCTAGTCGCTACAAAACAAAAGACATTACCAGTAATGCGAACCAAGGTTTCTCTTCCAGACAAATCAGTAACATGCTGCACCCACAATGTAAGAAAATCATCAAGATATACATAATTTCAAACAAATGAAAACATTAAATGTTCACTTCCAAAACCATACAATGAATGTGTCGTTGAATGAAGCAAAAATGTGGGCAACTCCAAAAACTTGCTCCCCGTCCCTTGTGGCCGGACCAAGGGTCACGTTCTCTTCCTTAGGCTCCCTAACCTTCCTCCTGGACGACTGCACAGGAGTTCGAAGTCATCAAGTTATCATTAGGCTTCTTAGAAACAAATCGCCAATTGGAACACCCAGATTATTTTCAGCTTCTTAATGTGAACTGGATAACTGATAAAAATAACTACTAACCAAACAAAACATAACAATTCTATTTTCTCTTGCCCCAAATCCATGTATACGAGTTGCCGAATCTACGACCAAACAAAGTACCAAAACTTTGGAAAAACAGAGAAACGGAGCAATCGAGCAGGAGCGATTTCGTAAATTTATACAAACACTGATACATGAGAATTTTGGTACAATCGAGCAAGTACCATTTTCGACGATAAGTTGGACTCTAAACAGCTGCGCTCCGAGAGATAAACTAGCTGCGGTTGGAAGCGGGGGCGATTGGCAAAATGCAGTTTTAAACGAAGGAGTAGTTAGGGTTTATGTAATGGGCTTTAGAGATATGGACTGAATGCCACCAACCATTCCGTTCTATTATTTTGGCCCAATATAGGTAAAGACCAGGTTTAAAATATATAAACTCATAAAGTGCGGGTACATGTTACGATCTAAGGGGCTGAATGAGAAATTCAACTTAAGCAAAGGTGAAGCTCGAGCAACAGAGAGAAGGAAAAATCCATTGCAGTCTGTTAGGGCGGTTTTCTTCCTTTCTTGTATAAATAGACTAGAGTTGGATTGTAGAGGATTATCTGATTGGTAGAAAACAACTGAATTCTCTAATCTCAATTCATTCTTCAATCTTCTTTTCTCATCTAAATTCTGATATCTGAGTGTTTCCTTGAGAAATTACTCATTTAATTTTCAATAGTTGTTGGATCTTAACAAGTGGTATCAGAGGTATCGTTCCTCGGCGTGGCAATCTTGCTTCAAGGACTACAGCTGTTTCCGTTCTTCTCCGGCAAGGATCCAACTAATTGGGTGTATAAAATGGAGGTGTTATTCAACCTCAATTCTATACCACTAAGTCGAAGAGTCACATTAGTTCAACCTTATTTGGAAGGTACATCAGCTTATTGCTACAATGCGTTCATATCTTGTTAAGGTTTTGTTACTTGGGAAGATTTTTGTGAAAAACTGATTCTAAGGTCCAGTTTCGATGATGATGATGAAATTGAAGAAATGTCTCTTTTTTCCGAATATGAATTTTCTGAGATTTGGATGGCGATGGATGACTGTGAATTGATATTGAAGGTTAAATATGAATTATCGGCAAACTACGAGTTTTGTGAAGTTTAGAAATTCGTTGCAGAAGAGAATGAGAACAAGGAGATTAAGGTGCAAACTGATGCAGTGGACACGAGGTTTACCAGCTTAATTGAATCTTCCATGAGGTATTTTCTTAGTGAATTCATGTTTGATATGAGAAAGCATCATGAGCAAATGATGAGGCGGTTCGATGAACTAATATAATAGGTGGAAACTTGGGGTGTAGCTAACAAGAACAAACACATGGTAGCCGATGGGAGTTCCGATCACTGCACTCACATGCCAAGTGCGGAATCATCGATGACAACTTTAGGTAGAGATACTCGGGCTCAAATCATAGGCAAAGTTTCTAAGGACAAACAACTGGTTCACAATGAGGTCAGATCTGAACAACTTTCTTCCAGAAGTAGTTCACCAATTCCGGTTAATTTTATAGTTTTGTTTGATGATATTGTGAATCCTTTGGATTTTATTGATACTATGGAAAATACCGATAGTTCTTGCTTATCGAGTACAGTAGTATATATTGAAGAGGTCGAGGTTATGCGCTTTGGGTTTGATGAGAATGAGTCTAGAAATTCAAATGAAAAGGTTTAAGAGGCTTTACTGGATAAGCAGTAGGACAAGGGTTTATGCGGTGAAGTTAATGTCTTAGTTCCTAATAATGATGATGATATGAGGAAATTTAATGCTGAAATTGATGTTGGTGTTGTTATGATTGTTGGAGAATTATGCATTGTTGAAACAATTCAAGAATTTATGGATGGTAGTAGTTTAGAAAGAAGATTTTTGCATAATGTATTGTTGGAAAGTAAAGATCTAATAGTAAGATGGTTGGTTATCATGGAGTGTAAGGGTTATTTCAAGTATTTTGTCTCTACAATTGTGTTGTTAAGAGATAGTTTTCGAGGAGGAACAATAGATCTTGTGGTTTTAGTTTTAAAGAAGCCCGTGTTCAGAAAAAAAGATTCAACTGATTTTGTAGCAACATATTTCATTGCTAAGAAGATTTTGTTGGAGAAAATCAAAATACACGAATCATTATCTTTAGAAGAAACCAAAGTAGTTCCAAAATCTTGGATAGAAATGATGACAAAGGTCAAATGAGGTACTATTTTTTGGTGAAATTATCAGTGTTTTTGCTTTATTTTGGAGTTCAGAGTTCCTTGGCACAAAGGATTTTCATGAGAAAATGAATTGTGTGAGGTGTAGTGACTTCAATGAGAAGCCAAAAATTTATGCTAATGGGAAAGATCTATGTGTTCTTGAATGTTCTCTTGAAGACGAAAATAGGGTTGATGGCAATATGAAGGTTGTTCGAGATCTTATTTTAGATAATGTTAATGGATCTTGTAGTATCTGTGAGCATAATTTCCTGCAAATCAATAGATACTCTACACATGAAAATGGTAATGAGTGGGAAAAGCGGGAAATCGACAAGATGGAGTGATCCAGTGAAGGAAACTCCAGTGTCATAGGTGAATGGCCAAAAGCCGTCGAGCAGATTTGAAAGGATTGAGAGGGTCTTCATCCCCCCCATCAAGACACCCAAGGAAATCTCTGCCCTGTGTGCAGGGAAAGGTATACTGGATGTACCATCAAAGATGAAGCCATGCACCAATAGAAGAATCAAGGATTTTTTATGTGATTACCATGATGATCACAGTTATGATACAAATGATAGCATTCACTTGAGGCACAATATAGAAGACTGTGTGTAAAGCGGCGAACTGGCACACTTCATGAAAATTGCAAGGGCTCATGACAAGGCCACGTACCTGAACAAGAATAAGCACAGAGACTTCCATAAGCAGTAGGATGACCGTGACAGAGCAAGGAAACCTGCGAGGGAGATGAGGAAAGGCTAAGGAAAAGAGGTCGTTGGAGCTAAATTCAGGGAAAAGTGGGGTAAAATGTAGAGGAAGAGCATCTCGCAGAAGACGGAAGAACAACAACGTTAACAGATATATACCCCCATCACATGCGGGAGTACTGGAGGAAGAATTGAATCTTAGTGGAAGGCGCACTGTAGGCTGACACCGCAACTAATGCCGGTTGACAAGAAGTTTGGCATAACCGAGGAAATAAAGCTTGACGTTGATGACCCAATACCAGATAGGCCAGCTAGTGATGATACAATTGTGATAATGTCCAGGGTGATGGACAAGAGGATCCATTGGGTGTATGTAGATGGTGGAAGTTCTGCGGAAATCATGTATTGACACTACTTCGAGAACCAGGATGAGAACACAGAGAGGAAAATAAAACCAATATACACCTAACTGGTGGACTTTGCAAACATGACAGTATGGTTAGAAGGAACCATACTTCTCCATGTGATGTGGGGGAAAGAGACATGCGCAAGATTGTGGACATGAAGTTCATGATCGTAAAGGAAAACAACATGTACATTCTGATACTAGGCAGACCAGCCCTAACATTGTTGAAAGGGATAGTGTCGACCTTGCACCTACTCTTGAAGTTCTCAATCAAGGGGGGAGAAGCTACGATCAGAGGAGACCAATACAAGGTTAAAGAGTGTCACAGAATCGCACTCAGCAAGCGAGAGGACGGAGGCAGGATCCAGTACAGGCCGTCCAGTAAAACTAGGCCGGTTAGGATGATCGGAGGCCAAGACAACCCATTAAAGCTGGGCGTAGAGGTGCAAGCTGTACAACTGAGTGGGGACCACTAAGTGCATGTGGGAACATCTCTCCCACCTGTTGTGAGAAAGGAAGTTGTGAAGGTTTTGAAGGAGAACATGCTAGATTTTTCATGGAAGCCGAAAGATATGAATGGATTCCCAAAGGAGGTCGGATGTCACGAGCTGAAAGTAGAGCCTTCCTATAAGCCGATAAAGTAGAAGCGGAGGATGCTCTGCAGGGAAAAATGAGACGGTTGACAGGGATGTGATCCAGTTGGTTACAACAGGGATTTTCCATGAGATTCCCTACCCAACGTGGTTGGCAAACCCAGTGCTGGTAAAGAAGACAGATTGAATCGGGAGAATGTTCATCGATTACACAGACCTGAACAAGGCCTGTCCCAAGGATTGTTACCAGCTGCCGGTCATTGACCAAAATGTAGACACCATTACCAGTTACCTAATTAAATGTTTTCTTGATGCATATAAGGGATACCACTAGATCCTCATGCTGGAAAGTGATATAGAAAAAAACTGTATTTAGAACCGAAAAGGGAGCATTTGGATGCTGCATGATGTCCTTAGGCCTAAGAAACGCCTAGGCCGCGTATCAAATGGTGGTAGACAAGAATTTCCATAAGCAAATTTGGAAGAACCTGGATGTGTATATGGATGACATGGTGATAAAGAGCACCCAGTGTTAAACTTTCGTGGAAGACGTTAGGGAGACACTGATGCAATTCAGGGAGACGGGGATGAAGCTGAATCCAGCTAAGTGTCAATTTGGAGTGGGAGTTGGCAAGTTCCTGAGGCATATGGTGTCAAATGAAGGGTTACGGGCGATCCCCAACAGGATAAAAGCAATCATGGAGATGAAATCACCCATCTCAGTAAAAGAGGTGCAGAGTTTGAATGGGAAACTAGCAGCCATGAATCGCTTCATGTCCCGAGCAAAAGAGAGCACTTTCTTTCTTCAACATATTGAAATGATGTGTGGTAAAATGGGGTGGTACAATGGGGAGAATTGGAGGAGAAAGTATTTGAAGAGCTTAAGGCTCTCCTAAAGACCTTCTGACCTTAACTAGTCTAAACGTATGAGAGACTTTGTACCTGTATATGCCAGCGAGAAAGGAAGTAGTCAGTAGTGCGCTAGTCAAGGAGGAAAACAAGGTGCAGAGACCCATATACTTCGTGAGTCATGCACTGCAGGATCTGGAATGGGGATACACAAGTTAAGAGACGTTGGCATTAGCCCTGATTCACGTAGAGATGAGGCTAAGGAAATACTTACAAGCACACCATGTGATAGTATTGACCAACCAGCCGCTGAAAGCGATACTGACTAAGATGATGAAATAGTCAGTGAAGCTGGGAGAACACGCAATTGAATATGCTCCGAGGAGAGAAAGGAAATGACACATAATGGTAGACATCCTAGCGAAAATGCCCAATGAAGTAGATAAAAAAGAAGTGGAAGAAGCACAGAGTCCTGCCCTGGCTGCAGACTAAGATGGGTTGACAGGTCTAGATGTTTGGAAACTATACGTGGATGGAGCATTCGAAGTGTAACGAGATGGTACAGTCTTGGTGATTCTAGACCCGAAAGGCGTAGAGGCAACATATGCCCTGCGTTTTTAAGTTCATAGTCTTAGATAATGAGGTAGAGAGTTGAGAGCAAGTTGAGAGCAAGTTGGTGATCACGGGTATGGAGATATCTAGGAAGTTGAGAGCAAGAAAGATACATACCCACAAAGACTCACTGCTGGTAGCAAACTAATAGAACGGGTAGTACGCTACCATAAAGCAAATACTGATAAATTACAGAGAAAAGGTCAGGAGTCTAGCAACAAAATTTGAAAAGATGGATATCAATTGGGTTCGAGATCACAGAACACAATGGCAGATGCACTAAGAAAACTATCATCGTAAGCGCATTCGCACTTGACTAAGTCCATGTTGGTAGAGGAGTTGACGAGCAGGTCAATTGATGTTGAACAACTTGGGGCAATACATATTGTAGCAACAAACAGGACAACACCCATCCAGAGCTACTTGGAGCATGAAAAGCCAGCAGCCTATGAGAATGAGGCAATAATAATTAGGAGAAATACACTACATTATGTCATGAATGGCGGTCTGTTATACAAGAGGGGCTATATAGAGTCGTGGCTTAGGTGTGTAAAGCTCGAGTTGAAAGGCACGGTCCTAAGAGAAATACACCAAGGAAGTTGTAGCAGCCATCAGGGACTGGGATGGTCATGCTACAGGTAGTGCGAGCTGGGTACTAGTGGCCACCATGTGAGCAAATGAGAAAAGATGGTTAAGAAATGTCATATGTGCCAGGGACACGCCAAGGTGCAGAGGCTCCTAGCAGAATGAATGACCATCATTAGGTCACTCTGGCTCTTTGCAAAATGGGGAATCGATATCGCAGGGCCGTTCCCTGAAGCAGCTGGAAGAAAAAGTTTCTTAGTGGTGGCGATTGATTACTTCACCAACTGGGTGGAAGCTAAAGCTGTAGCAACTATAACAAGGAAGAAATCACAAACTTTCCCGGAGGAATATAATATGCAGGTTTGGAGTCACAAGGTATAGTGAGTGAAAACGGAAAGCAGTTTTCCCATAATCCCTTCAGGTCTTGGTGCGTTGGCTTGAACATAAGGCAGTAGCTCACTTCGGTGGCCTATCCTCAGGAAAATGGGCAAACAAAGGTGATGAACATATTAATAGTCCAAGGAATGAAGAGAAGGTTGGGGCAAGCGAAAAGATAATGGGAGGAGGAGTTGGTAGGTGTGCTATAGACATACAGAACCACGACGAGAACGACCATCGGGGAATCCCCTTACAAACTATGTTTTAGGATGGATGCCATCATCCCTCTGGAAGTCGCTGTACCCAGCAGGAGAGTATCTGAGCCACTGGACCAGGAAGAAAATGGCTAAGCGATCAGGGAAAACCTGGAGGAGCTGGATGAGCTCAGGAAGAAGACAGCGCTGAAGGAAGCTGCGTACAAGTCTTGGATGAAACATCACTGCAACAACAAGGCCATGCCTAGATCATTGAAGCTAGGGAACCTCACACTAAGAAGGAATGAAGCTAGCAGAGCCCCGGGAAAAATAAGTTAGACGTTGAGTGGGAAGGGCCGTACAAGGTGATTGAAGTGCTGGGGAAATAGGCTCACAAGCTGGAGACACGGGACGGAAGGCCAATCCCCCACACCTGAAACATCACCCACTTGAGAAGATACTATGCTTAGGCAGTTATAACTCTAGGAATATGGCACCGGTAGTTGAACAGTTTAATCTTTTGATTGGTAACACGGAATTCCTGAAGGGATCAAATTTGTTGTAAGCCCGTAAGGGGTAATGATCCTATGGAAATCCAGTTATACTTTCCCGTCTTTTTTCTGTCATTTGAAGTTTTAATGCAGGAGAGAAAATTTCCAAGTAAACACATCAAAATGTCAAAGACCCAGGCCAAAAATAGAATTCTGGCTCCAACATCTAGCGAACTGCATGCCGGGTCCAACAGGAAAAAGCAACAGCTCTGACACAACAATGGCAGTGAAGCGATGATTCTGACCCATGCCAAAAATGCAACTCTATCTCCAATAGCCAGCAAATTGCAGGCCGGGTCCAACATGCCAAAGCAATAACTTTGGCACCACGATAGACCGTTAAGCAACGAGCTTGACCTAGGCCTAAAAGTGCAACTACGGCTCCAACATCCAATGAATTATAGGCCGGGTCCAATAGGCTAAAGCAACAACTCCGGCACCACAATAGCTATTGAGTGGCGAGTCTGACCTAGGCCAAAAATGTAACAATGGCTCCATCTGCTAGTAAATTTTAGGTCGGGTCCACACATGTCAAAGCAATAGCTCTGGCACCATACCTAGGGAAAAAATGCAACTTTGGCTCCAACATTAAGCAAATTGCATGCCGGGTCAAATAGGGCAAAGCAAAAGCTCCGGCACCACGATGACCGTTGAGCGACGAACTGAACCCAAAAAAAAGCAACTCTGACCTCAACAGCCAACAAATTGCAGGTTGGGTAAAAAATGTCAAAGTTAAGAGCGCTTGCACAACGACAGCCGTTGAGCGGAAAGCCAAATCAAAAATAGGCTGGAAACTGAAAACCAAGATTGGAAAAAAGATGGACAAATTATGACCCAGCTAAAGATGGTCAGAAAGACATTAACGAGGCCTAAATAGAGCCTCCAACAATGTTATTCAACGAACTGTTAAAAAAACTCTTCAAATAAACATATTGCTCAGGGCGGCCAGAGCCATAACATAACAGAAGAGCAAAGCTTAAAACAAGCAGTCCAAGACTACAAAAGAATTATTTTAAAAGGGGGAAGACCACACCCCTAATTACACAAAAATCAAGAAAAAATGCTGAAAAAGGGGGAAAACACAACCCATAACCATTGTTCCTAAGGGGGAAGACACACTCAAAACACTAAAAGAAAGAAAAGAAAAACAAGTCAAACATTGTTTTGACCCCTTAAGGAGATATACATGCCCATCAAAATAAAATAAAAGCTTGAAAAAAAAGCAAAAGTCAAGCCTTGGCAGCATCACTAGCTTCATCCTTGCTAGCAACCTGGGTCCCTTCTCTGCCAGAAGTCTGGGCCCTCGTTTCCCCTAACACGCAAGGACAAACAGCTTGATGAGGCTCGGTGGAAAGAGCATCAGACTCTGGCTGCTCAGCATCAAGGTTCCAATAACCTAACTCGCCAAGCGTCATGTCAGGACGCAGGCTGGTGAAGTAGCCAGTAAAGCTGTGCTCCCAGAAGGGAACAAAAACTTTACCAAGTCCAACACATAGCTTTTCTGCATCTCGGGTCTCTGAATAAATCTTCATAGCGTCAGTCATGGCCCGACCTAGCATCTTGAAGGCCTTACGGCTCCTCACCATGTGGGAGTGAAGGCCCAATCCTTGTTATCTTAGAGCCATCGATAAGATGCCTACTTCTTTTGCCTTTGAAAGCCTAAGGGGTAGTGTGTTTGTAGTGTTCCTCATAGGACTTAATTGCATGGGGGAGAATCAGACCTGCATAATGAGTCATTATCATTGTTGCACTCTCCTAGTTACGGAGGCTAGGTCAATTGAAGATTTAATACACACACTCTTATGTGATAGATTGGGGGAAGTTTTGACTATCGTCTGCACTACGTGTTACAAACACTAGAATAGGGTGAAGTTCTTGTATTTGATGAAATCGATGATCTAAATGACATTAATCATGTTACACAAATATTTCCCGAGTGTTAGTTCATATAGTTTATTCCTGCGATTGCATGGTTGTAGTATTAGTAAAAATCCCCTAATGATTTTTTACCAACATTCATTATTCCTAACATGTGGTTGGATTTACGACCGATCATGGTTGTTCGTTGTTAATTATTAGATTCCTAACCGGTACTTGTCACTATCTACAATTCTTGGTAGTATAGTAGTATGAACGGGAGAAACATTGTAAATTTCTATCTTTGATCCCTAACATTCATCCTCTCGTGTATTTAACGACGCTCAGGAAGGGGTGGGTCATCCTCAACTATCAAGCTTCCATTTTCCAGCCAGGCTAGCGTACGATCATCAGAATGGTGCAAACGGCCTATATGTATACACCCATGTAGCCGAGGACTCACATTTCTCCTATTACTCTAGCGGATACTCCCAAGGGCATAATCAAGCCCAGTGCCATTATATGAAAGATATACTATGGTTTATGCTAATCTAAGGATATCTATCATGCATTTAACAAGAATGTAAGGAACAAGTCAAGCATAATATTAAAAAACATAAAAGGATAGGGTGATCTAGAATCTCACTAAATATATACCAATTCATGAATACAAAATTAAATCCCAATAAAATAAACTACTCCCTAAGCATTGAACCCAATCGTTGCATTGGATTCAATGCCCTTCGACAATACTAAGAAGATTAATTAAGGGAGAAGGGTTATTCCCTTTCTCTCTCTACCCACTCTTAGAAAACTAGGAGAATGATAATTAAAATAGCCAAACTTAAACCCTTGTAGACATAGACTTCCTTATATAGTAGATGAGAAATGGGCCTTAAACAAGCCCAAAAATACAAGGGAAACCCCTAGCTAGTTTGTGGCATGGGTCATTCAATAACACGTGGCCCGTGTGGCACGACCCGTGAAATATTTCATGGTCCGCCTGCTGGCAGCGTGTTTCCTTTCATCTGAGCAATGTTTCCGTGTAAAGCCATGTAAGCCATAATATAACCTTCTAAACGGCACGACCCATGCAATTCTTCATGGGCTGCCGGATGGTGCTGACTTCTTGGATCCTTATGGTGTAGCCGTACAAAACATCACAAAACGTGGCCTGGTCTTCGGATCATGAACTTCAAGGTGCAGAGACCGTGCAATATAGCACGACCAATGCTTCATACTTAGTCGCACTAGCCATTTGAACTCCATGTTTCATGCAATAATTTGCGGTCTGTGCAATTACTTTGGCACCACACCAATTGGCTAGCATGGTCCGTGCTATAGAACAAGATCGTGCCAGTCTTCAGCTTGGTCCGAGCTTCGAATCTTTTCTCCTGGCACATTTCCATCTACTACTACGATTGAGTGTGTGACCTCCAGTCTACTACCATCCTTGCGAATGACCTTCTGATATCTACTACCATCCTTGCGAATGGTCTTCTACTCTGAAGTGTTTACGAGTGATCTATAATGAAGCTAATAAAATAGGATCTAAATTATCGTAAGGACATAGCATCCTTTAGGACTAAATAAATCTACAAAACTAAAGATTTAGACAAGAAAACCAAC
The DNA here is from genome assembly GCA_032355705.1 of Rubia peregrina. NCBI lineage: Eukaryota > Viridiplantae > Streptophyta > Magnoliopsida > Gentianales > Rubiaceae > Rubia > Rubia peregrina. The sequence continues at coordinate 4,850 of JAULKK010165813.1, read as the reverse complement.
AAAGGCTATCTAAATCCCTTGTGATGTAAACCCAACTTAACCTAACAATCAATAATATAAAATATACTAATAAATTTGCCAAATTCATTGGTTAACATCGCTTCTAGGTGCAGATGAAATGGAAGGAGAAATTTGGTGAGGATAAACAACAAATTCAAATTTCAGAGCTCCAAACTTATCTATTTGGTGAGAATCAAAGACAAGGGGGCGCAATGTTCAAAGTTAATTTCGTAGTGTTGGTGGTTTCTCTTCTCATCCAAAATAGTCAATGAGATTTTGTTAATCATCACATATTGCACTCCCGCTTGAATGCTAAAGAGATTCAAAATTATGATCGGTGTAAGTTATGAAGGTGAGCTTATTATAATGTATGAAATCGTGGGAGGTAAAGAAAACTAGTTGGGTTACGGGCCTGCTTCTCTTCTTGGTGGTAAGTTACTTTATATATTAATTTTGAATATTGTGCATTAGAACAATGATGAATGTGCATTTCATGAGTGTTATATGTGCATTTTATCTTTTCTTGTGGTCGTTTTCTCTGTAAAATACAATGTATTATTAATAAATCTATACCCAAAGCATGTCATTGTTGTGTATTGCATTATTATTTTTTTTAAATTAATAAATTAAAATAGATATTGTTGATAATAATTTATTTGATTGTGTACATGCAATGTATTATTAATTTGATAATGATTATGTGCAATTTTTAAATGTACAACTAAAACGTTACTCTCCCATCTACTGCGGGCGAATCCACCTTGAACTATGTGTTTTCAAAACCAATTTTCTTATTCTTTAATCTGGTATGTTCCCTGAACATCGCCGCCTACGGGTTGGACATGGAAGAAGAATCTGGGGAAGATAATGGTGGTTTGGTTGAGCAATCAGGATGTAGGGGAGATAATTAGATCAGAGATCGATGGAAAAGGATTTAAGGAAGGTTTAAGGGGGGGGGGTTGAGTGGTGAAAAAGGTGAGAATAGCGATACACCAAAGTCAATAGAAGTGATAGACAGATTAACAAAACGAGCTGCAGAGGAAGTGGAATTCATTGGGTTAATACCTCTAGTGAAAAGCAAACCTATGAAAATAGAGGAGGGATAATTCTCTACGACGCAAGAAGGTCAACAACTCTCATGGGGTGAACGATTAGAAAAAATGAAGAATTGAAATGGAATGCTCTATTTGAAAAGGATGGATCAGAGATAAAATTTTATGAGCCGATTGAAATTGAAGGATTGAAGATAGGTGAAATAACTCTGGAGGGCGTAGATGAAATCTCACTCCAATGGAACACTTCAGTGATATGCAGGATCCTACTTGCAAACCCTCTAGAGAGGTTGGTATGCCAACGGGGCTTGAAGGCTTCTTTTTCAGAATATGGGGAAATAAAGTCAGCAGAATATGGATGTTGAATAGGAATGTCTTCATGGTAAAACTTATGAGTATGAATTATAAGAGTGAAGTTTTTGAAGTTGGTACGATATTTTTGATTGGACACCTAAAATTGTTGAGCCCTTGTATTCTGATTTTGATTTTTCTGAGCCTGGTAAAATCCCTGTTTGGATTCATCTACCAAACCATCCTACTGCATATTGGGAACCAAAGCTATGTAAAATTATAAGCCCCATTATTATCATACCAATCTGTTTAGACAGATTCTCAGCAAAAAGATAGATTAGCATATGCAAGGGTAAAGATGGAAGTGGAGATAGTAGAAGAATTTCCTGACAAGGTGTTGTATTTGAATAAACACAAAGCCAATATGCAGTAGAAGGTAAACTGCGAATGGAAATCAGTGGAATGCGAGGAATGTAACTAGCCATGACATGGAAAAAGTGAATGTAAGGGAAGAGCTAAAACTAAAAGGGAGAGAGTAAAGAGAAACTGGAAAGTGTATATTCCAGTAAAGTGGAAAGGGGATTCCGAGAGTGAGTTTGAAGCAATCTAAAACTGAAGAAGAAGTTGGAGATTCAATTGAAACTGATCATGGTGGAACAGCTATAACAGGAAGGCTGAAAAATGGGAGGAATGTGGGTAATGGGTATGGAAAATTGGAGGATAAACCTCCTGATGGAAAGTAATTGGATGACATGAAATGTACGGGGTCTGAATAAACCTAGTAAACACAGTATAATCAATAAAATCTACCTGCAGAACAATATTGGTTTATTGGACTAGAGGCAAAAATAAATAAATAAAAAAGGAGAAAAAGAAAAGGAGGTGTGGAAAAGTTTAGGGTTAAACTATGTGTATGAAACAAATGTGGGTTTGGCTGATGGAGGAAGAATTTGGGTGATGTGGAGGGCGAGGGGGGTGGGGGGATGGATTTGGAGGTATTAGTTAAAGTATCTAAGATAAAACTATTTTTGCACTGTCGTGTATGGTTTAACACTAGAAATAAATGAGTAACTTTATGTATGTATATGAAGAGTTCTGGTGGAAGAGTCAATCTAATGTTGATTGTGGGAGACTAAAATTCTCCAATGGAATTCCATGATAAGATTGGAGGTCTACCAGTAGAGGAGAAAGAAAATAAGGACTTTCAAGAGACAATGGAATACTTAGAGTTGGTGGAAATTAAAACTATTAGGAATTTGGAAAGCTGGAGTAGGGGCTAAAAGGGTTATAAGCAGATTGGATATGGGAATGGTAAATCATCTCTAGTGGAGAGAATGGGAGAAAGTTGTTTGTGAAGTAAAGAGTGAGGCAATGTTAGACCACTTACCTCTTGTAATTAGGTTTGACATGGAAGTAAAAAAGGTCAGAAGGCTCTTCAAATATTTCAATATGTTCTCACTATTTCCTTTGTTGGAGGGTACAGTGAAACAAGTGTGGTGTAGTAAAAAAGTGGATTCCTTGGGTGATATGACAGTTGTGCTAAAATCTTTACAAAAGCCTCTCACAAACCTGAACAAGAGGGAGTTTGGAGCTATTGGGGGAAAAAGTGGAGTTGAGATCAAATGAATTGAAAGCATCACTTGAGAAGTTGAATGAAGATCCACTATCATTGACTAATCAGGAAATGGAGGTTAAGACTAGAAAAGAGCTTGAAAGAATACAAGAAGTAGAATACAAATTCCTGCAGCAGAAATCAAAACTACAATTGCTTTGTGATAAGAACAAGCCAAAAAAACTATCCTATGATGCCATGAAGTCAAACTAGAGAAAAAAAAATAGTATTATCACTCTTAATGTTGAAGATGGAGTGCTGACAGACCAGGGAGAAATAGAGGCTGAACTGGTGAGACATTTCAAGCAAAAACTGTGAAGCAACTATTAAAAAAGGAAGCTAGATAAGAGAGTTGCAGATTATGGTGTGAAACTGAGTCTAAATCAACAAGCAAAACTTGTACATCCAGTGTGTGAAGAAGAGGTTAAACATGCTTTGAAAGGGATACATTCATCAAAGAGTCCAGGGAAAGATGGCTTCACTAGCCAATTGTTTTAAAGAAACATGGAATATTTGTAGTTAATAGTTCGTTTATGTGGGCCAAAGTATCATTTAAAAAATTATCGTAAAAAACTCGCTGTTAAGATTTCAAGCCCTTCCGATGAACTGTTATTCAAAATAGGAACAAAATACTCATGTACGTGTGAATAACAAGTTGTTATCTCCAATTTTGGATTTGTACTTCTCCCAATTCCTTGTTTAAACTTAAGTAAAAAAATGAAAAATTCACCGGTAGTCCCAAACTCAATTACATATTCCCAAAAATAACCTTGGTCACCCACAACTTATACACGATGTCGGTATTAGAGATACTGGTCTTATCCCCATATCGACTTTGAGCAGATCTTCCCAAATGACCCTTGGATATATACTTATGAGTATTCATGTACAATATACTGTAGACCATGTACTAGCACTTTTTTTTAATAGAAATTATGGACGGAATTGTTTTCTGTTTTATTTCATAAAGAATATGGAAAATAAAATTTCATTTGATTTTATTCGGTGGAAATTATTGGTCCCATAATGCTTATATTAAGGGTTTGAACACAATACTAAGAAAAATTCTGGACGAATACCTCAGTTCGCTCCTCTATTGGACAGTACACATATTCTTCGTTCGGGTGCATAATTAAGAAGTGTAGTGAGCATTCAAGGAAGTTGGGGGTCATAACGTAATTTTCTTAAAGTTTCATCATATATTATCTGAGGAGATTGTGGTCTCGTTCCATTGACTGAAGCATGACAAAATTGGAACATCGTTCTCGTGACTTGGTGAATTAGATAAGGGTATCTCCAGTTTTGCATTGCGACTTCTCCCACTTTGTTGGAGGGACGTATTTGAAAAATTGAAATGTAAACTGGTACACCCAAATTGGATTCCAATCTTCGTTCACAAGACCTTTAATATCCCTATTCAAATGAATAAATGATCCCAATAGTGATAATGAAACTGGCATTATCCAACAGAGACTTCGACAAAATCTTTCAATTAACCCTTGCAAACTAGATAGTAATCATATACTATATTAACTCCGGACACTTTATCAGAAATTTAGTGAAATTGATTGTTGGATTTTTCTAATCTTCTAACTTTTTATAGAAAGAAACTGGAATGTGTAATATCGTCCAATTTTGGTGAGTTGGAATTTATTTTCCAAATTAACAACGCTCACAGTCAAGTTATTAATGGAATACTAATAAAACGAGGGAAGAGTACCCCTGTGACCTTGATGTATAAGTCGTAACTACATGATTGTGACAATGTGATTTAGATTATTGGCTATTGGGAGGTCATCGTTGTGCCTCTCAAAGATAGTATTTATATGCCCTAATTGCGGCTATACTAATAGAAAATAGGTAGTAGCAAGTCGGGGTTGTCCACGAGAAAAATG
>JAULKK010165812.1:0-26604 GCA_032355705.1 Rubia peregrina | reverse complement strand
ATTTTCTAAATATTAATTTTTTATGCGACATTATTATATACAACTAGAAATATTTACGGTCAAACATATTCATTGAACACCGTGAAAAAACAAATAGAAATTTAATAGTGGGACGGATAGAGTATGCAAGAGGGCCATCCATGCCATAACATACCATACCTATCCAATACACATCCCAATTCAAAAGGGCACCATCATTTTCAACACTCCTTCTCCACACTCCATCCCCTTAATACTCACATCTTTGAATTTGTGAATCAATTTTTATATAATTTAAAACGTGTGATTGAAATAATATAAATATAGTAAACAAAAATACTACTTCCATCTCAATAAAAATAATAGAATTATTTGTGACCCGCTTTATGCAAACTGATGTGACAGTGAATAATTATGAAAATGTAGAAATATTTTGGGAAGCCACTTGACTTAGTAGGAAAATTGTTAAAGCTAAAAGAGAACATTGTGGGAATTCAATAACATATTATTGTCATTTTGGATAATTTTTAAATCATACTACACCCTCCGTTCAACTAAGTTTAACACAATTTTAATCAGTTTTCTCAAATCACGTTTGACCATAAATTTCATTTCACACTTGACTCACTATGAAAGTTGTTAAAAGAGAACATTGTGGAATTTTTTGGATAATTTTTAAATCATACTTTCATTTTCAAATGATAGTGAGTATCATTTGTCATGATTAATGAAAAAGAAAATTATAATAGTATCATATTTTTGGTGGAACAATGAGTATAATATTGTTAAACATTATAGTACTCCCTCTGGTTTCTTAACAATTGTTCCCTTTTTTCAAAAAAAATTTCAAGGCATGTTTGACCATCAATAACTTTTATTTCATACAATAACGGACTATAAAATTTTACTTTTTAGAAACTACATGTTACGGAGAATCCAAAGACACCACTCATGACATTCGTTATTGTATGCAATTAAAGTTATCGATGGTCAAACATGCCTTGAAAAAATTTACAGTCAAAGAGTATCATAATTCCTCAAAACAAGGTCATCCAAAATCGAATATCTTGCATTGTGTTAAAATTGGTGAATGTTGACCCGATGATAACTTCATGCGACTTTGTTAATGCTTTCGTGTTGTTATTGTTAAAGGCAAAGCAAAAGGAGTTACGAAAACAACCATAGAACTTAAGGCAGTCGACGAACTAAAAAGTGAAGTAAACATAGTTTGGTGGGTCGGCCGATTGGTACCAGTTCTTCGGGTGCCAATTGAAAGCTGGAGCTGGAGCTGGAGCTGGAGCTGGAGCTGGAGATTCGGGTTATCGTGTCGGGTTCGTGTCGGGTTGGAAACGTGTCGGGTTGAAACAAGTCGGGTTGAAATGTTAATTTCATTTTTTGTGTCGGGTCGGGTTGGGTCCGGATACTGTCGTGTCGGGTTGAAAACGTGTTAGATTTTTTTCTCGAGTCGGGTCATGCCGGATTAAGTTAATATCGTGTCGGGTTAGTGTCGTGTAATTTTACACTCGGGTTAGGTCGGGTCGGGTCAGAATATTGTCGAGTCAGATCAGATCGGGTTACCGTTGTGTCATTTTTTTTATTGAAGTTTTGTTCGGGTATGATCATGTCAGTTATTTTTTATAATATTCATATTTGATTGATATATATTTTGGGTTGGTTCATTTTAGATCGAGTTATTTTTCTACCCAATTAAATTTGGGTTGATTTAAGTTATGTTTCAATAATATTATTGTTACAACTGCACTATTATCAAGTTTTATTTCATTTTAATTTGTAACTTTTAGTTATACATTACTAGAAAACGGGTATATAGGCGCGTTATGTCATTGTTGGGAGAGCAATATTGGTGTTAAAAAAATCATAAGCACCGGTAATTTGGTAAATGAAACAAAATATTGGTTCCTATGAATAAATCCAGCACCGATTCACTGAATACCGGTGCTAGATACGGTGCCTATCGAGAAAAATTATCTGGATTTCATCTTTTTCAGCACCAATTTTGGTTGAATGACATATAACGGTGCTAATACCGGTGCCTATGACTAGAATAGAAATATTCGCAGTTAAAATTGGGGTGGCAAAATATCTAGCAATCGGTGCTAGGATTGCATTTAATTTAGAATTTTAAAAAATACTTTGAAACAGTCCAACGCAGCTGCATTATAATTGTATAGGCACCAATATATTGACAAATACCAGTGCTCGATACATAGAAAAAATTTCAAAATTTACAAGGTAGAATAGGAAAAAAGGTTTTGAAAATGGGTTTACAATATGGGTTACTCTAAAACATCTACTAGCGCTTTCCAATATTTCACCAAAAAATTATTTATTTAATATTTTTATATTTTTGACAACAATAACAAAAATCATGTATTTTGGAGCAATGAATAATGGTGTAACACAATTTTTGGCCACATTGTGATTTTCCAAAACTACTCAAAAGTAATTAATGTTGACTTTCGAGACCCTTGTGTTCGCTCATACATGCCCAAATTTCAAATTCACAATCATATGTTATTGAATTTCATTTTGGTGTAGCCAATTTCGTGATTTGACAATTCCAACTTTCTTGGAGGGACCTAAGTGCAAAAGGTAAAAACTTTACTCGTAACTCCAAATTGGAATCCGCTCGAACGTGATGCTACCCTATACACCCCCAATATATTTTCCAAGTCCGTAATAGAATATTTATCAACAATCAGGCCCAATAACATATATGCAATCCTTTCCGATTTCTCTTTCTTACTTCTAAGTAACCAACTCTAAGTTACTCTAGAACATGTACTAGCGCTTTCCAAAATTTCACCAACTTTTTTATTTATTTAATATTTATATATTTAGGCAAGAATAACAAAAATCATGTATTTTGGAGTAATGGATAATCGGGTAACACAATTTCGGACCATAGTATAGTTTTCCAAGACTGTATAAAAGTAATCACTGTTAGCTTTCGAGACCATTCTGTTCACTCATACATGACCAAATCACAAATTTGCAATCGTATATTTTTGAATTGCATTTTAGTGTAGCCAATTTCGTGATTCGACAATTCCTACTTTCTTGGAGGGATCTAAGTGCAAAAAGTTAAAACTTTACTCGTAACTCCAGATTGAATTTAACTAATCAAGGGTCAAACCTTACTTCACTTTGTTTAGAGTAAATCATTATTATAGTTTAAATAAAAATCTTTATTGAAGAAAAAATACTAATGATAATATTACAGGGAGTGTGAAATTAGGTAGTGATCGTATCTTGAGATCAAAATTTAGAATGAAAAAACATGAAAATGATATACTCTATTTAGTTTCACCTAGGAGGGAAAATTCCCGCCTTAGAAAAAGTGATGAGTAAAAGCCACACATTAAAAAAATGAAAATTTAACACATGCTCCCTACATTAATTTTGGGCTTGGCCCAAAATCATAACCCTAAAACTCACGCCACCCTCTTCAAAAGCCAAAACTCACGCCACCCTCTTCCCGCCTCCGGCCTTCCGCCGAGCTCCAGCCGCGCGCCTCCAGCCATCCGCCGAGAGCAGCTCCAGCGCTAGCCCGTCCGCCGATCCGCTGAGCTCCGTCCGTGCGCCGCTAGGTTTTCCAGCGCCACCAGTGGCTCGGCCGAGCTAAATCCGGGCGCTCTCACACTTGACGGAGTTCTGCCGTAGTCTCGCCGGGGTGAGCAGTGCTCTCGCACCCACCGAGCTCCATGGATCAAAAGGCAATAATCTAAAGAACTTCCGGTTTGATTCAAAAGGCATTAGGTTTTTTTCCCTTAGTTATGTTGCTCAGTACTTTATGATGCTAGCTATAATTTTGGTTTTGGTTAGGGTTTTGGAATTCAGACTTAGTCATTTTTAGGGATTTTTATTCACGTTTTATTGTTTTTCGGTTGTAGCTGAGGCTTCAAAGTGGGAGAAGATTACATATCTTAGTGTAGCGTCATGCACCATTCTAGCTGGCGTCATCCTCTCCAAGGGTCATCCCCATCATGAAGAGCAACCTGTAAGCATTGATTTGTTTAACCGCCTTTGAGAAATGTGCAAGCTTTATGATAATTGACAGGATTTGTGGTTTTGTTGTATTTGGATTATGCATTGCGTGTTTATGTTTACCTGGTTTGTGCATTTTGCAGGCTTATCCGTATCTCCACATCCGCAATAAGGAGTTCTCAAGCAAAGACTCTTATGTTTGTTCACACTAGCCCAGGATTTTGGAGGTGTTTTTGTAAGACTTCTACCCTTTGGTACTAACTTTTTCTTATATATCATGATCAAAGGTTTGGGGTGCAACAAATGGAGCAAGATTGTATACATTTGGAGGCCATGAGGCTCCTGTGTATTCTGTGTGTCCCCAAATTATATGTAACCCTGACCTTAGTGGGAGAAATATGAAGATGGGTGGATCAGTTTGTCTTTTCCCTCTCTTCACCTGTCCTTTTTTTTAATGTTATCTTCTCTGGTCTGTTGCCTTGTTGCTGCTGCTTTAGATTGTGGTGTAATCTCAACAATTTTTGTGCCACAAGCTGAAAATTTTGGAGAACTAAGTCGAGGTTTTTGTTTGGTTTTATTGGTGGCATGTCCATGTATAATGATAAGAAGTCTGAAGCTTGAAGTTTCTGTGGAAAGATGACCAATGTGTTTGGGTGGAGTCTTCTTTGTCTTTCCTCTTTACATGTCTACTTGGATTGGATAGAAGTTGGTTTCGTGTTTCTGAGCCTCGTGCCTTGTTGGTCCTGTTTTTCTGTTCCTGTAGTTCAGGTTATTGCACTTAAGTAATACAGTATGGATCTGTTTTGGAGAGATGGCTGCCTGCAGTGAATTTGGTCAAGTGTTGTTTCCATCCTTTGATTTTGAGATTGTCTGGTGCACACATATAGAGAAGTTCTCTTTTCTATGTGGTCCTTTAGGCCTTGTAAAGAAAAAACTTTTGTGGGTTTATATGGATTTTTTTGGGTGTAGACTCTGTGACTATGAGCTGGAGGGTTGGAGTTTGCTGTTGATTCATGTCTTCTGCTTTCATGAAGCCATGGTTTTTGGTTTTTGAAGAAGCTGCTTGGTTGAAGTGTCTCTTTTACTCAAGATGGCTTATCGTATTGTTCTGTGACAATATACTATGTATGTGCACATATAGGATGGGTGGTCAGTATCTTCTGTTGGTATTCATCTAATTCATTCTTTTGCATTTGGAGGCATTATAGCTTCAGGTGGCAATGTGTGATTTTGCAAAATGCATTAACATGAAGTACAGGTTTATAGCCCTACGTTAAAAGGAAGAACTACAGGGACTTGAAAACAAAGATAAATTTAGGAATCACTCCTAACCCTTTGGCGTCACACCTCGGGGTCCTTTAGGGTCACACCTTAAGGTTAAGCTGTGTCTCAGAACTCGGAATTACGATATAAATTGCAGTGAAATCACACATATATTTATTAAATTAGTTAATTGTACATTTTATGTATTGTATTGGTACATTTATAGAGTCGAAAAGGGTTTTTGATTTGTGTTTCATTTCATGTGATCTTCGTGAACCCAGATCTTGGATCATATGGGTTTTATTGTTAATGTATGTTGTAGACTTTGGCGTCGAATTCAAGATTTGGCTGATTTGATTGTGAATTTTGTTAGTGGCAAGATCTATCTCAAGCCCAGAGAATGTGTACATCTTTATATAATGTATATGATGCATTTTTCCATGAATTTGATCAGATGAAGGACAATGGCCTGGAGGACAATGTCATGGCCATTGATGAAATATGAACCGGGGTGGAATCCAGAGGAACAGGTAAATTGATCAATTTTTGGAAACAAATACTAACATACACGTTTGATCATCAGTAGATTGAGATCAGGATTTGTCTTCTTTTAGTGTACTGCAGAACTCCATGGAATCGATCAAACAGTTCTGATGCGTGCTTTGAAATCACTGGAACAAAAGGGGAAGCTGGCAATCTTCAAGGAAAGCTCCACCGATGATTAAGGGATCAAATTTTCGAAACTACATCATCATCCAAACCTTTTCTTCTGTCTGACTTGTTTTCCGAAACTGTTTCTTGGACAGCAACCTGAAACTGTTGATATCGTTACTTACGACCAAACAGTTGCGAAAGCATATCCAGTAAAATGTAGATGTATATTCTGTTACATGAATCAATTAATGATATGGAAACTCTCCATCTTACATAATTCTATGTTCTCAGTTTTCATTACTCTTCTCAATTAGACTATAGTAATTTTAAGAGTTTCTCTAAAACTAAAGAATAATTAAATGTAATATGATTTACTATCTATTTGATTATGTAATGCAGTGTTTAATAACATAAAATTGTTAATACAATTTGTTATCTAATTCACCGCGCATCGCGCGGTGACCCCTTACTAGTTCATAAGAAAAGAAAGTAGTTAGGGTAGTGTATACATGGCAGTTTGATCGAAAGTGGTCGAAAGGTGATTGATGAAAGAAAGTGGCCCGGTAGTGTATAGTTAGACTTATTTTCAGTAAAAATAAATGTAAAAATTATTTTAATCATATCTAAATAAATAATTAAATGAAATGAGATACTTTATTAAAAATTGAAAAACTGTATGTGCAATTATCAATAAAAATATTAGATAAAAAATTCCTCGTACGACAACTTCTCTCTCTAAAACATCTCTGCTCTAAATAACCGCTTCTGACACCTCAAATTCTGCCGATAACGGCTACTTTCAACCAACTCTTTTACCGGAATTCCACCAAGCCTCCTCTGAGATGGCGGCTCCGCCACACGGCGAGAGCCCGCCCACATAACTCCAATCTCTCCTCTATCCCAGAAACAACAACAATCAATCCACATCAATTCACAACTCCGCTCAACTCCACCCTCTACTCCAATACAAGGGGGAAATGACATGTATCTTCCCCCAGGCTGAGATTGAAGAAATTGCAATCCCTTTCAATCATGCATTTATCGGAAAATTCTCAAGGGGAAGGCCGTCGCTTGATTTGATAAAAAAGGAGATGACGAAGATAGGTCTTCTGACCGATTTTCAGGTCACGAAGATGGACTCAAGACACGTCCGCCTTACTTTCAACCAGGAAAATGACAGACAAAAGATCTGGAGCAGACTGGTATGGTATTTTGGATCTCATTATATGCGAGTGCTTTAAAGGTCAGTTGATTTTGATCCTGATGAAGAACTTCTGTTTGTGCCAATCTAGTTAAATATAGAATCCCCCTACCCATTACTTCCATCCATATGTGCTTAAGGAGATAGGGAATTCTATAGGAAAATTCATCCAAGTTGATTCTCCAACAAAGAACTTAACTAGACCCTCAGTAATCCGAATGTGTGCAGAATTTAACCTTGGAAAACCACTTCCATAAAGGATTAGGTTGGGTTTTATAGCTAAGAACAAGTGGTACAACATTGTCTATGAATCCAAGCCTTCATAATGTTTCGCATGTTTTAAACTAGGCCACTCTAACACTAGTTGTAGAAGGAATTTAAAGTGGGGTAACATATCCTCTGATACAACCAGCTTTAAGGAGCAAACCTCCCCTGCCATTAACTCCTATAAATCCCCAGGCAAACCCTTGGATAATGTTACTGCCATTTCCCCGAGCCACAAACCACATCCAGGATCAGGTCACAGACTTCACCCAATGGATCTCCCAAAACGAGCAAGACTTGGTCTAAAAAACAATGGAAGTATGAAAAAGAAAAGAGAGTTGCATCATTGCCAATTCCTCAGGATTAACTCCACTTCAGAAGGATAATGATCTGAGAAGTCAGAACTCTGACCAATTCCAGGATGATGTCCAAGATGTTGCAGAGGATCCAGAATCTATTCTTATCTCACAAGAAGAGGCAAACCTCATAGCAAACATAACGGATAATATTCCGAGCTTCCACTATAAGGATGCCTCTCTCCTATCTTTACTCCTAAAACTAAATCTCTCAGCTCAACTGCTCTTGCTCTTATTCTTCTGAGGGGGATTCATCAACTAACAGATTCTCTATTTTGCAGGACTTATATGAGGAGGAGGAACTAACTACTCAAAGACAAGGAAAAAAGGCAATAGAAGAAGAAATGATGGATGAATCCCCCTCAGACTGCTCCTCTTACAATTCTGAAGACATCTTGGACCTGGAAGATGCTGCAAATGCCACAAATTCAAACCAGGTAAAACCTCCACAAATGAATGTTATATCTGTAAAAAACAAAAACAAAAAAGGTTCTAGTTCTAAAATGATAAACTACTTTTATGGCCTTAATATGATCCTTAGATAGGCTAATATGAATAAATCAAATCAATTTAATGATTAAGCACAACATAATTGCTAATTCTCTGGTTTGGAACAGTAGAGGTTATAATAAATCCATCCCTAGGATTAAATCTCCTATTATGAGACATATGATTTCTCTTTTATGCTTAATTGAACCAATGCATGATAATAAGGAAATTCCAAGCTTAAAATGAAACTAGGTTTGCAGAATCATAGGTGTACTGACAATCAGAAAATCTGGTTAATGTGGAATGATAATATTTCATGCACCTTCCATTCTCAATATTCTCAATGTTTAATCATGGAGATAGTTGATAAATGAAATGATACTCCCTGGCTAGCTATTTTTGTCTATGCTAAGACATTAAGATCATTATAGAGACAGTTATGGCTTGATATATTATATTTACCACATGCTCCTAAGCTCCTAATTGGTGACTTTAATGTTATAACATCACTGACTGAATATAAGGGCAGTAATATACCTAACCCTGAGAGTATAAATTATTTTAATGAAATAATTGAAAATCTTAACCTTCTCCATATTAATACTTTAGGCTCTCAATTTACTTGGTCAAATAATAAGGTACATGGGAGAGTATATAAAAGGTTGGATAGAGGACTTTGCACCTTAGACTGGAGCCAATTGTATCCCAATAGCTCAATTCAGATTTTACATATGACATGCTCTATGATGCTATCCATACAATCATCTCAAATTAGTTTACCAAAACCTTTTAGATTCCAGATAATGTGGCTAAATAGAGAGAATGAACTAAGACACTTAATCCAACAAAACTAGAATCTCCCATGTCACCTTCATGGCATGAATCTTTTCAGTTGCAAACTTATGAGAATTAAAAAGTGCCTTAAACAATGGAATAAAGAATATTTTGGGAATATAAATGATAACATTTTGAGGGCTGAACATCATGTAAACCAGGTGAAAATGACCTACTTCTTGCAGATAATGAGCAGAACCATATTGAACTAAATAGAGCTAATACACTTTTACTTAGGGCTTTAAAAGAGGAGTCTATCTTCTGGCAGCAAAAGTCAAAGGTAAAATGGCTTAAACTTGGTGATGATAACACCAAGTTCTTCCATATGGCTAATAAGGAGAAAAACTCTAGAACCATGATTAATATTTCAAAAGTAGTACAGGTGTATGGTTCACATATCATTCTGACATAGCTCAAGAAGGAGTCTCATTTTTCCACAACTTTTTAACTCAATCTAAGCTAGATCCCTCAGCCTCCTACCTTAACTCCTTCCTCCACTCTATCCCCAACTTCATCTCCCCTGTGGTTTCTAAATCTAACAAGGATAATGCACCTGGTCCAGATGGCTTCCCAGCTAAATTTTATACTTTTGCTTGGGATACTATAAAACATGATCTCTTAGGAGATGTACATCATTTTCTCAGAGGTTGTCCTATTCCACAATCCATTTCAGCCACATGTATTACCCAAATCCCAAAAAAACAACACTTGATTCTTTTGCAGATTATAGGCCAGTAAGTCTTTCTAATTTCTTAAATAAATCTTCTCTAAACTGTTAATGGAAAGATTAGGACATCTTATGAATGATATTATCTCAAAAGAGCAATCTGCCTTCATGTAAAATAGAGATATTGCAGATAATAACATTCAACTGCAGCAAATGGTCAGATTTATGAATGCTAAGTGTGATAACCAGAACTTAATTCTAAAATTGGATATGCAGAAAGCTTTTGATATGGTATCCTGGGGATTTTTAAACTCTATTCACCTAAAATTTGGTTTTTCTGGTAAATTTGTAAAGCTTATTTTATCTAACATAGCTTCTGCTTCTTTTTCTGTTTTATTCAATGGTGTTCCAAAAGGTTTTTTTAAGGCCTTTAGGGGAATCAAACAAGGAGTTGTCACCTTTTCTGTATAACATTCTTACTAAATCCTTCTCCAGAACCCTCAAATCATATTTCCTTAATGGCTATTTGCGGTATTATTTTTGTACAGAAAATGCCATAAAGGCAACACATATGATGTATGAAGATGACACATATATTTTCCTGAGGGGAGGGGAGAAAAATCTGAAGGGAATGAGGAAGTTTTTAGATGCATATCAAGCAGCCTCTGGCCTGCTTATTAACTATCACAAAAGTGAATATTTTTTAGTGAATAAGGAAAATGGTTCACAACATAGAAAAGTTAGAGTTGTCTTAGGAATGAAAAAGAGTGTCATCCTTTTAAATACCCAGGAGTCCCTATTTACAGTGGTAGGATCAGGTCCTCTAATTTTAATGAACTTTTAGAATTTTTTGATGCAAAGTTAAATAACTGGAAAAAAAAATAAATGGCTATCTCAAGCAGGGAAATTAACCCTTATAAAAGCATGTCTTTTATCTCTCCCTGTCCATATTTTTGCTACTGTAAAACCACCCAAAAAGGTATTTAACAGGATAGAGAGTAAAATGTCACATTTTTTGTGGAGGGTCAACTGAAATTGGTAACAAAAGAGTTTGGAGATCTTGGAATAAGATTTCTTATCCAACATCTGAAAATGGTCTAGAAATCAGAAATATCCATCACTTTAGAAAAGCTTTCTCTTGTAAGGTGTGGTGAAAAATGCAATTAAATGAAACAATCTGGACTAATTTTCTTTGGTCACTTCCTGAATCTTCTAAATCATGCTCTCTCTGGAAGAGAATTTTCTCAGTCACAGAGTTGTATAATAGCAACTCAAAAATTATACCTAGAAATGGTGAATGCTGTTTTTGGAATGGAAACTGGCCAGGGGATGGGGCTTTGTACTATAAACGGACAATTCTTACCATCCATTTCCCTGATTTCACACTAGCCAAGGTAGTAGAAAATAAGGAGAAGCTAATCCCCATTTTGGAGCCTTATTTGGCTACCAGTACCTTCTATCTTTTGCAGGGAATCAACCTAAACCATAATTACAAAGATAGGATGGTGTGGACAGCTGCAACTGATGGTAATTTCTCAATCAAAGAAACTTACAACAAGCTAAGGGAATCAAGGAACAGAAGACCATCTCTGCAAACGATTTGGAAAAAACACATTCCAGGTAAAGTCTCATTTTTCATTTGAAGAATTATGAATAATCTCCTACCTTTTGATGATATTCTGCTCAGATTTGGCTTTAATCTTCTATCTAAATGCTGGAAATGCAATTATGCAGATTCCCTGGAACATTTTTATAATGAGTTTTCTTTTTCTATGGAAATATGGAGTCAAATTCATCCTATAATTGCTATTAATCCACAAAATTTTAGCTCTATATGGGATAGGCTGTCATTTTATATTAATAATCCAGCAATGTCCAAGATCTATAGTAACATAATTCTAATCCTTGGATTGTCCACTTTCTGGGAGTTATGGAAGGCAAAAAATGCTTTCACATATGACAATGCTCAATCTTCCACAACTCTATAATCGTTGATGTCAAGCATTTAATTTTCTCTATTTTTCTGTCTTCCCCTTACATATCTCTGTCCAAATTGATACTTTATGGTGCAACTCTGGTTTGATTCCAGCTATGCATGTTAAACCAAAAAAAACAAAGTTACAATCTGTACATGGAAACCACCTGTTCTTGGTTTAAAGTGTAATGTGGATGCAAGTTTTAAATCTGGGGAAATGTCTTCATGGCAAGATTTTCAGGGATGTAAAAGGCAAGATGATTGCTGCCTTTCTTGTGCAAAGCAATGTTGCCTCACTTCGTGAGGCAAATCTGATTAGCATAGATTTGGCCATTAAATTTGCACTAAAAGAGAATTTAAACCTATCTGCTATGGAATCTGATTGCATGAATGTTGTTAAATACATTGAGTCCCCAATGAAAGCACCCTATGATCTTTATAATAGATGCAGAATCATTAAGGGCATGCTAAGAGGGGTTATTTTAGTACACATTAATAGACAAGGTAATTTGGTGGAAAATTCTATTGCAAAATTCTGGGCATAAATGGAATATAAACCAGCTCATAAATAGAATTGATTGGTGCAATTTGGACTCTAGAACAAAGGGACTCATATTTATGGATGAATGGCAGGTGCCAAATCTGAGATTTATGATTTTTGACCCACCATAATCTCTATCTTTGGACCTTCATATGTTGGCTTCATCATTTTGCTTTTTAGCTAGCTTCTACTATTTTTCTTTTAGATTCTTGTACTGCTGGTTGCTGTTTCTCTTGCAGATCCCAGAAAGTAGTGAAATGTCCCCTTTAGACATCACACCTCCACGGTGTTACAATCATGCAAGCCTGGTTTTTGGTCATCACATATCAGCATGCTTGCCTCAGCTTCTGCCATCTTCAGCCGATACACTACTCTGGATGCTTTTACTCTGGCACGTCCTCCTCTTTTGCTTTCGATTACAGTGTCTTTATTTCAAGAATTTCTGTTGCTGATACACTACTCTGAATGCTATTAACTCTTCCTTCCTCCACTCTCTTTGGTTCAGCCAGCTCCAATATGGTTGCTGCACCATTTCATCCACCGGATATCAATCATGGTGAACAATGGATTTTAGCATTTCTGCTACTGAGGCAGGAGATCACTCGTCATTCCATGTCTGGCCATTCCATAAATTAACACAAGGGGTGGAGATTTATGAAATGGAATCACATGGAAGATTTTTATTGAGCATCTCATAAATTTTTTTGATATCTCCTTTTTGTTCATAAATGTAATCTTCCTCATCAAAAGCTTATAGCTCTATGTAATGCTCATACATTATACCTCTTTATCACAGGCATGGGAAGCCTTTAAATTAAAACCCCAACCTATTTAAAAATAATAATAAAAATATTAGATATTAATACAATTCAAGGTGACTTTTTTTTCAAAATTTTTCAAAATATTAGATATTAATACATATTTGACGATGCTTGTTGTCATATTAAGAAAAGTCATTCTCTTGAAAGACGATAAATCTATAAATTATGGTTTAAATTATAAATTAGATAAAATTTTGGTGTTGCATTAATCGGGTCATAAACTTATAACTACAACATACACTTTGCATAATAATTTTTTAATATTGCAACTAAAATCTTTCACCTTTTTATAATTCTAATTCAACATCGTCTTTCCATGTTCGTATGGAAAGATGATTTTTGTCAAAGACTTTGTCAATTAACAACATGCATTGAAACTAGATTTTTTTTTTAAATTAAGAATATAAAAAGAGAGAGAGACTTACACAAACTGTTGTTGAAACTATTGACAACGTGGATTCAAGCCTTACTTACGAACCCAGACTACTTCAATTTCAAACGATATACCTCTCTTGAAGGGTATGCCTACCATTTGATATCCTTTTGAGAGAACCTTCGGATTGATTCTTTTACCTGCGTTGACCATTTCTGGGTTGAAATTTCTCCGATTCGCTAATTGCAGCTTCACCAAATCAAGTGTCTAGGGTTGTTAAATTTTTTTAAAAATCGAGGTCAAAATTGAACTGGAATTTAATTCGATTAATCGATTAATTAGTTAATCAGTTAATATTAATTATAATTATCTGATTATGTTGATTAATTAATTTCTATATCAATTTTATTATTTGGTAATCGGTCTAACCGGATAATTGGTAAGAGATTTTAATGTTGATTAATTTTATTATTTGATTAATTAATTTCAATCCAAAAAATAATTTATTAAAATTTGGATCTCAATCACAAACCCAATAAGAAAATTTTAACTTCCTAACCCAAATTAACTTATTCTTTAAACTCTATATTATTAACCTATAGATGCAAACAAAAGTTGATGTACCTAATAATTGTGCCCAACACTAATAATTATTGACGGTGACTCACTAAAGAAATTTTAATGTTGATTCAAAAAATTATTCAACTCCTATACAACACAATTATCAAATTCCTAAATTTCTTACCTTTTATTCTAAGGTTTGCGGCTCTAACTACTGATCAATATTAATATGGATTTATATTTTTAATTTTAAATGAATGATATATATGATAACCGGTAATAACCGACACATCATCTGAAATTGATTCTAACCGAACCAGTAAGATCGACAACATTATCGGTCGATTATTTGATTCCTTGAAAAAATTAAAACGGTAGAAAGCAAAACCGATTAATCACCTAACTGATAAACCGATTGGTTGAACACCCCTACAAGTGTCCAGCAACCTCGGGTACTAGTGACACCATTGCAGTTCCGATGACATAGCACCGCAGATCCTGCGACACCAACATCGCAGATTCGGCGACACCAGTACTGCAGCTATGTTGTGAAACCTAGTCCCCAGCGACACGAAAACGCATGCTCTTCCTTGAAATCATTCCCCATGACACAAGCAACGCAGGCTCAGACATGAAACCTAGGTCGTGGCCAGTTGGGCTATTGGTGCTGAATTTAATTTATTGAGGCTAAATTTAGTTTATTAGTGCTGAATTTTGTTTATTGGTGATGAATTGAGTTTATTAGTGCTGAATTGAATTTATTGGAAGTTTATTATTTTAAAATGATAAGAATGAATCCCAAAATGATGTTTTACTTGTAACATATTTTACTTTTAGGCTTATTACTCAACCAATGACTACGGAGAACCCAAATATATTTTAAAAAAATCTTTCAGTGCTGAGTTTATTAGTGCTGAATTTAATCTATTAGTGTTGAATTTTATTTAGGAAAAAGTGTGAAAATAATCATATTAAATAGAGAAAGTGCAGATCCAAATTGCAAAATTAGGGCATTGACCAAAGAAATTAGGCGTTGATCATTCATGAAAAGACAAAAAATACCCCTATTCTTAAAAACAAAAAATGTGATGACAAAGACACCCCTAGGGTTCTTCTTCTTCTTCAAACCTTCCACCAATAGCTACACCGCCGTGCCACTAGCTCTGCCGCCTCACCACAAGCTTGGTTGCCTCCACAAGCTCTGCCACTACCAACCCAACCCAGAGTCACCACCACTAACCCCACCTACAACCGCCACCATCCCGCCCAGATTCGTCATCACCTAGCTCAGTGTCTCGCCACCACCTCTCTCCGCCGCGCTCCACCCTAACCTCGTTGTCTCTGAAATCCGCTGCCGGTGGCTAAAACCCTAGACTGCCTCTCCCCTACAACCTACAACCACCACCTCTCTCCACCGGAATTCCAATATGTCAAAGAGTCGAAAAGTACAGAAATGGTTGTGCAAAGGAAATTAGGCGGATGAGGAGCAGTGGTGTTTGAATCGTAAACGCAGAAGGTTGTGAAGGAGCTCCGTAAATGGGCAGCATTTCTTCGCTGCTCCCAAAACCCTCATCCCTAGCCACTCAACCCCAGCCTCCCTCACGACCGCTTCGCTGCTACAATTGTTTCCGTTCATTCAAATCCCTTGCCTTCGTCCGCTTTGTTGTTGTTGCTGCTGTTGCCATTCGTTCAAATCCCCCTCCATCGTCGTCCACTCAAATCCTCTCAAAAGACACTCCATCGCCACTTCATCCCATCCCCATCTCCACTCCATCCACCTCTACCCCAACCCGCCCCAGATGTCGCTCCTCCTCACCCTCTGGTTGTCTTCTCATCGCTTTGTCTCCTTAATCCTCTCTTTGCCTAATTTCTCACAGCTATTGTTCAAGAACTCATCGAACTTGAAGAGCCAATCGACGTGTCCGATTAATATAAAGAGATGAGGGAAGAATGGGGAAAAAGAAGAGCGGTGATGGTGGTGGGTTAGGTAAAGCGATAAGGATGATGTTGGTGGCCGATTAACAGGCAGATGAGGATGTGGTGGTGGAAAGAGATGAAGCGAGGACGAAGATGAATAAGGGACGAGGAAAGGGTATTTTCTAAAAATGGAATTTTTTACTCAGGGATATAATGGTCATTTCACCTATTTCCGGCCAATTTAGCTGTTGACATTTTGGGCAACGAAATCCATGGTCATCTTTGCGGTTTCATATTTTACAAGATCATTTCTGCACTTTGAACAAAATATAGGGTTAAAATGCACTTTTCTCTTTCATTCATTAGTGATGATTTTTTTAAATTTTTTGCTGAAATATGTTAAAATTAAACCCAACTGGATAGGGCCCTAGTCCCATGCGACACTAGGAACATGAACATTGGCTCCTCCTTCGTCGCCGCCATGAAATCTTGTCATTTGTTTTCTCCACGAATTGGTGAACCTCATTGGCGATGGCGCTCAACAGCATCTCGAAGCGGAGAAATGTCAACGGTGATGATGGTCCACGATGATTCTCAATGACAACGCTTCTTGATCCACTTCTCCTTGACCGGAATTGAAATGACATTTTTAAAATACGTCGTCATGGATGACTCATCGTCGACCGAAGGTAATCCTGGCCCACTCGTTGACGTAGAGGACAAAGCGCGGTGGCGATTGATTCCACGATGGTGGATTCCACGGCATCAGAATCTCTTGTCTTTGCAATTAGGGTTGAAATTTTATATGTTTTTACAGCGAGGTCCTCAAAGTTTTTGTGCATTTTCAAATATTTCCCCAAAATAGTAATAATTATGATCTAACCCAAAAAATTACAGAAAGGGGGTTGTCAGGTCCCTGACTAACGGTTAGTCAGTTCAACAGGAGGCTTTCTCTTCAAAATATATCTCAAAATATGAATAATTATAATCTAGCCTTATGTTATAAAATACTTTTTTTGTCACAACTTGTAAGTGAAATATGATTATAATATTTATGATATGTAATGAACATAATATGAATTATAAATATTAACAATATGAATGTGGAAATGAAAAGAAGAAAATGGGAGTGGAATGTATGATGCATCTTTATTTTGGATGATCATTTCTCCACAAATAGAAGCACTATTAATTTATAGAGCTTATGTAAGAATGACATTAAACTACATCACAAATGGAGTCTCATTAAACTCCAATTCATGAAGTTTCATGAAGCTTTGTTTATGGAGAGAGTTTCATATCTTCACTTCATGGACATTCACACTTGTATTTGTAACACTCTACCTTGAATGTCCATTCCTGGAATTATGCCTCGTCAAAATCTTACTGGGAAAATCCGACGTGGAAAAAAACTTAGTGAAGGAAAAAAAGAATACATATTCTATTGGAGCATACTGGCTCGTTAAAAACCTTACTAGGAAAATTCAATGGGAAAAATCATGGCTAAGCAAAAAAAAGTATGGTATATAGCTCGCCCTCTTTAGCACATCTAATATTTTCAATCGTCACATTCCAATCTCGTGCACCAACTTTTCAAATGTTGACTAGAAATGATTTGGTGAAGAGATCACGCAGATTGTCACTGGAACGAATGTGGTGACCACAAATTTCACTATTCTTTTGTAGATTGCGAGTGAAGAAAATATTTGGTGAAATGTGCTTCGTTCTATCTTCTTTGATGAAATATTCCTTCAGTTGAACAATACAAGCAACACTTATTTCAAAAAAAAAGGTAGGAAATTGTCTTGTCCAATTTTAAGCTAATATGGTGAATTACTTATCTTAACCAAACACATTCAAGACTGGCTTCATGAATCGCCAATATTTCAGCATTGTCTACTTCATGGGATGCTAAGAAATGGTTTTGCCTACCCATGTAAATATATAGCCCATTTACAATCGAGCTTGGTGGGAATCTATATAACCCACGAGATCACTATCGAGTGAATTAGGATTAGTAAAGTCCCAAATAAATTGTATCCCGAAAGTATCAAAATAATTGTTTAATGCCATTCTGATGCCTCCTTTTAGGAGAATAACTGCATCTCTCTAATAAACTTAATGTATAATCGATATCAGAGCGAGTATGACTTGCCAATATACCAAAGCCTCAATAGCGCTTAGATATGGTACTCCTGGACCAAATAATTTTTTATCTTTTTCACAAGGTCGAAATGGATCCTTTTTCACTTTGAGTGATCTCATAACCATCGACATGCTCAAGGGGTGTGATTCATCCATAAAAAATTCTTAAGCACTTTAACAGTGTACCCCTGTCATTTTATGAATACACAAGGGCAGATCGGGTCGTTTTCATAACCTTGTTTCAATAAATATTCACCAAGGCAATTATACCATATGTGCTCGGCTTGTTTTAGCTTATAAAAAGATTGAGCCAACTTGATCGAATAAAGTTCTAGAGAACCAGAATTACATTCCTTTGCCAAATGCAATCCTTCAGGAATTTTCATATACATATCATTATCAAGTGAGGCATACAAATAGGCAGTCACTACATCCATTAAAGGCATTTCAAGGGATTCATTTGCTGCCATATTAAGCAAATAAAAAATTAGTTACATGTACCACGTGAGAATATACTTATAATCAATACCCGGTCTCTGGAAAAAACCTTGTGTGACAAGCGGTGTCTTATAACGCGTGATTTCATCATTCTCATTTCACTTCCACACAAAGAACCATTTATAACCTACGGGTTGCACATCTTCAATTCTACGCGATATTTTTCCAAATACTTTTTGTTTTCCCAAGGAATACCATTCAAGTTTGATCGTGTCTTTCCATTTTGGTCAATCATTTCTATGTATGCATTCCTCAACTGATGTTGGCTCATGATCATTGTTTTCATTCATTATGGAACAAGCTGCAGCATATATAAAATTTATCGTGGACGTCGATATTGTATCAGTTCCATTTTACACCCGACAGGACATAATTAATCAAGAGCTCTTCATTATCGATATGTTGGGGTATCCAAAATTTTGCATGAAGTTCATTTTCAGTCCTGTTGTACGATTCTTCTGGAATCTTAGCAAATTCTTCTGGAATTTTCACATCGTTTTTGTCGTTTGCAATGTTTTCTCCTTTTCAGTTACGGGACTTTTTTTAACCAATTGGCCTACCGCTTTTCAATTTTGACTTTATCTCATTTCCAATGGTAGGTTGTCCTTCAAAGACATCAATTTTAACATGATTATTAATAGCCGACACATTTGATTATGTCACGTATTTTAGGTCAGTAAAAGAATTTGACAATTGATTTGCTAATATTTGCAAATAAATTATGTTTTGAACTTTTAGTTCATATTGCTTTGTTCATGGATCAAAAAGAGAAAAATATAATTCATTCTAGTTTATTTCCTTTACCGACTATAGTTTTTCTCAATGTTGGAAAATCTGAATCATTGAAATGACAATTAGCAAAACGAGCAGTAAACAAATCTCTTGTCGTTGGTTAAAGATATTAATATTTGAAGGTGATTTGTACCCAATATGTATGCTAAGTCTTATCCGGGGCCTCATTTTTGTGCGTTGTGGTAGAGCAATTGGTATATATACCGCATATCCAAAATTCTAAGATGGGCATATGTGTATATTATTTATGGTATGTAATGAAAATATTATGAATAATAGATATAAATAATATGAATGTGGAAATGAGAAGAAGAAAATGGGAGTGGGATGTATGATGCCTTTTATTTTGGATAATCATTTCTTCACAAATAGAAACACTATTTATAGTTCTTATGTAAGAATGACATTAGACTACATCACTAATGGAGTCTTATTAAACTCCAATTCAGGGAGTTTCATTAAGCTTTGTTTGTGAAGAGAGCTTCGTATCTTCACTTAGTGGACATTCAAACTTGTATTTATAACACCTTAAAAATAATCGGAATGAGATTTCTCATAATTGATCCAGAGGTGGCAAATGAGCGAACGGGTCGAATACCAGTTGGGTAATATGAGTAGTTAAAAAATATGGGTACTAACCCATTTCAAACCATTTTATAATGGGTAAAAAATGGATCGGGTCACAGACCGATCGGGTTGAAACCTGCAGGTCAATATTTATTGAATTCACGAGTCAAAAACGGGTACAACCGCAAGTTTCAACCCATACATGAACACATATGAGTTTACATACCAACCCATATAGGTAAAACACGCAAGTTCAAACCCATATATTGATCAATATGAGTTTATATACCAACATATATGGGTGGACCTGTGAATTTCATCACATATATTCATATGGGGAAATATACAAACCCATATATGTAAACTTGCGGGATTCAACCCCTATGGGTAAACTCGTGGTCAGCCTACAAACCCAACCCGTCCGACTTATATTTTTAAAATACACATTTGACATGTTACCCATTTAACCCATTACTCATTTAACTTATACACACCCTTTAAAAAAATAAAGAGTCTGACACTTATATTAACATAGGGTTTTGGTGGTGGTTAACAACACCAATTACATCACGGCCCAGATTATAGGTGTTCATTACAACAGTTCTATGAAATTTCATCATATGTATTTTACTTAAAATCGTTGCTAACATTATGACACTCTTGACTAGCCCCTTTAGTCCTGGAGGGACATTTGGTAAGTTGTGGATGTGGTTGAGTGTCATCTCAGAGTCAGTTACAAATATGAGTGCCCCTCATTTCCTTGCGTATGCAATTGCTTCATGTATAGCAATGAGCTCTGCTTGAACTGCCAAGAGGGCTTGATTCCACGATCCCTGCCCGGCTGAGTTCTCACCTTCCCTCTGAGTTACCCACCATGCTCCTGCAGCCCTACCGTCTTGTGCTCGGAAGGCGTATCTGTATCAATGTGCGTTCAACTATTGTAAAGAGGGTTTAAGTGGCCTACCTTTGTGTACCACATGAGCTGAATGTCTCCAACCTGGGCCCGCCTTAGTTTGGCTGTTTGTGTTTGGTGCGTCGTTTGTTCAGAGTTTATCTCCTCTGAGTTGGGGTCCTCTAAGGTTCTTTTCCCTGACGGGTCTTGATGAAAATCCTTCGCTTGTATAGTCTTGACTTTCTCTAGAATGGTTTCCACCAAAACTTCTTGTTGTTCAATCGTTACTGTTCCATGCACACCATATTGCCCATATGACGATGCATGTGAGGTTGATGTCCTTTTTTCCCATGTTACCTTGGAACCATTCTCGTAGCCAGCCTTTAAGTTGGGTAGAGTTACCCTGTCCAAAATCAAACCTCAGCCTGGATGTTCTACATACTTTTCTTGCAATATCGCACTCTAGGATCACGTGTGAGGGTGTTTCCATTTGGAGGTGGCACATTTGGCAGATGGGCGAGACCTTCATATTCCTGATTCTTAGGGTTGGACCTGTTGTTGTTGCATTCTGTGCGAGTCTCCATACCAAAATTTTGACTTTCTCTGAGATTTTTGCGTTCCATAAATTCTTCCATAGCTTTTGGTTGGGTTATGTTGTTGGCATTAGGATGAACATGATGCTTCGTTTCTGGATCTTATATTCCATGCCTCATAGTAGTCGCTTTTTACTGTGTACTTGTCGAGCCAGTAGTTCTCCTAGAACTGGTAGTCATTTTGCCGAAAGGGCAAGGGGAATGCGGATTCCGAAAATGTCATTTGCTTGAAGAGCACCCTTAGTAATGGCATGCGTTATTTCTTTACATTATCGATTAGGTTACTGACTTTGAATCCAAGTTTTCATAAGAGCCGTCTTTCATACCTTATCGGATTTCAGTGGTTAGGGATCCCATCGTTTTGAATGTCTATTACATAACCATCGAACACTTGCCATTTGAGCCAATTTTAAACAAGGTCTCTTCCCCAATGAATGTCCTTCCACCCTTACGTTGACCCTTGTTTCAGTTTGACCTTCTGGAAATTTTCCTTACTCCAGTACTTGTTGAGAAACAACCGCTTAACCTACGGGTTACATGTTTATTTTTCCACCTCTAAATTTATCTAACCGCTAGACAGTATAACAAGAGTCGTATAAAAACTATCAACGTCATTTTTCAAATCAAATTAACATATTTAAGTAGTGTTAGTATCCATAAAGATGGTGAATCATCCAAGTAAAACAGAATAACATCCATTATCAATATAGATAATGGCTAAATAGGGCTAATATCCATACAGATGGTGAAGCCTTCGTTCACAATTTAGGTAGAAGAATAGGGATCATGTGAGAACACCATTCTTAGGTGAGAACACTCACTTATGTGAGAACACATCCTAACCACTCATTTAATTAGATTAATGGTTCAGATTTAATCACAAAATCTATTATAGTTAAAGAAATCATCTTTAAAATTCACGGATCGGATCATCTTGTCGGGTCAAAATAACAACGCATCGGATCCTCTTTCCCTATTTTTGCGATTCCCTCTTTTCATCCGCAAATTTTGCGAACAAAATCCAACAGTTTCTGATCAGTTCCAGTGTTTATCTGAAGATTTTTGAATTAGGTCGTTGACGCTTCAATCAGGTTTGTTTCAATTTCATGTGTTTTGAACTTTTTTTCATGCGTGTTCTTCAATTAGGTTTTTTTCCACCAAGTCTGATCGAATTTTCTTTTTACAAGGATTTCGAAGATTTTGAGCTTTAATCAAGGCTTCTGCGAAGTAAATCATCCAGGTCTCTTCAAAAAAATTGAGGTAAAATTACAAATTCTCACCTCTCCGATTCTGCTTCACGTTTTTACGTTTTGAATGAGCTTCTTTCTCAGAGAATGACATGCTTTCAGTTTTAATAGTTAGATCTTCACTGCTATCAGAAGCAACAGTTTTCTCCTAAGAAGCTTCCAATTGGTTTTACCTACTTGTCACCAAAACCAATATCTACATGTAATAATGACATAAACTGGCCTTGCTTTTGGAATTCTGTTTGCCTAAAATAGAAGTAGCTTCAGAGTTGAGCTAGGTTTATTTAGTGGTTTCGTTTAACATTCATCCTGGCATTATCTTATTGTTCTACTTAATTACATAAATGTGACATTAACTACAGTTAGTTGGAAGAAAATTTTGTGATACACTTTTGTTAATGAATCTGATAATGGATCATAGTATTTAATGGAAATGCAGCCAACGAACATTTTCTTGTGCATATGAACTAAAATAATGGGAAAACATTAAAGGTTCTGCATACTCTGGATCCTCAAAATGTACCCTTTCCTTTCTAGTCTAAATAATTACTTAGGTTTTTAGTTTGTACTTTGTAGTACAGAAAAGAAAAATGACTAATGCAACAATTTCCAGGAAACATCATTATCACATACCCCATTTTGTCCTACCTCCATTTCATAGTGTTGTGTGTGTGTGACAGAAAGAAGGGGGGCAACAACTTTAGCACTATGCACAAAATAGTAAGTATTTATATAGGAGAAGCTGACTGGTGCAGATAACACACACCGTTCATATGTGGGCTCCTTCTGAGTATATTAATTAGACAAAGGAATAAATTTGCATAAAACAGAGAATATATTTAGTTACTGGGAAAACTTTCTGTGCCCTTCCTCTATTTAAATGAATCAAAGTGAATGTGTATTATGTACTATGGTGAGAACTTCATTATGATGCTTTATCTATATACCTTGTGAATACAATACCTACTTTTAAGTTAAAGTAGGACTATGGTGTTCTGGTTGTGTATTATGTACTATGGTGTTCTGGTTGTGTAGAACAGATTAGGAGTTAGGACTAAATAAATGAGCCTTTTAAGTTAAAGTGCTGCCATCAAGGATCCTAAAACTAGCAGATTTTGTTTATTAGTTTGTGTTAGAACAAGAAAGGTATTCATTTGGTATATTTTAGATGAATTCTCCGTACCAGTACAATGACTGCTCAAACTTGTCATTAGATGCTCATGTTTATTATATTGATCTTAGTTAGTAACTTAGGGCCATATTAATGTCATTATGCTGTGAAATTGCTTCTACTTTTGGTTTTCAACCTTCCAATGAGATTCCCATTTAAGGTAAAGTGTTTTATATTTTGTTTCTTTAAATAGGTTCAAGATGGCATCTAAAGGAAAAGGTCTTGCATTGATTGATGCCGAGCAAGTCGAGGATGCTGGTCCATCAATTGGTATTAATATTCTATTAACTTATTATAGATTAGTCTTTTTTATCCTCAGTTTAAACTACTGAATTCTGTGCTTTTTAAACTAATTGCATTGATTTGTCTTTTTTATTATAGATTAATTATGTTCTTTTTAAACTAATAAATTATTTTAAATTCAATTCTGCCAACTCCTTCAAATTTAAACTAATGAATTGTTTTAAACTAATGAATTATTTTAAATTTTCTATTCTTCCAAATTCCTCAACAAATCATAGAGGGCATGGATGTAAACAACGATAATCTGATTTCAGTTCTATTAAAAACGTTTTCTATAAAAATTTCTTCATATTAACTTGTTTTATCTTTTATGCACAGTTGTACCAGCTGGTTTTGGCTCGGAAAAAGGGTTTGCCCCTCCAAAACAAATTTCGAGAATGTCTCCCACACAACTGCGCAACTTCATAGCTGAGGGATTAACGTTGGAGAAGAAAAGGGATGTTGAAGCTATTGGGTTTCAGTGGATGTTGGAATTAAAGACAAACGAGCATCCATCTGATCTATGCAAGTGGTTGTTCATTACAACCCTCTTCAGAGTTGTTTGAAATTGGGTACACAAAAGTTGGAAGTTGGAGCGGAAGACTTTTATCTGATTTTGGGTTTACCCAAAAATGGATATAAAGTTACTAAAGTGGGGAGAGGGGCGGCTGATTTTGAGTTTGAGAAGCTGGAAAATTCATTGGCTCTACAATTTCAGAAGGCTAGAAAGCAGGTTACAGTAACTAATATAAGAGCTAGATTGAGGAAACAGAAGAGTGGCAGCGATGATTTCAAGAGAATTTTGTTCATCTTTGTGGTTTCTTCATTGCTGAAAAGTAATTAGAAAGGAGTTCCAAATCTAAAGATTCTGAAATGCCTTACTGATGTTGATGCGATAGTGCGTTTCAACTGGTGTCAGTATGCTTTGGAATGCTTGAACGATTGTGCTCAAGAGTGGCGGAATCCAAATTGCATTTCCAGGTTTACGGGACCAGCTATACCTCTTGTGGTAAGTTATTGTAAAAGTTTCATATGTACTATTTAAATTTCATTTATTTTAATTACACTTTCTTTTCTTTTTTTCCAGATTTTCTATCTTGGTCGCATTATTATTATGGGACGTTCCCATGAATGAAGATTCCATTGCTGAGTTGTTGGGATAAGAAGGAGATTCATGAGAGGCGCGCCTACGAGAAAAAATGGCTCATGATTATGGGGAAGGACAAGCGAGACCACGAATGGTGATTGACATGGAACAATTTCACAGCATAGAGGCTATGGATTCACATAGACAGTCAAAAAAAGGTAAAGAAACTTGATCTGATTTGTGAGACTGGTTTTACATGCTTTTCATTGGCCCTGTTTAGAATTACCATGAAAATTTGTGTTCTTTGAGTTGATTTTAACTGAAAATGGCTGTGCACATTTTTAAAGGTTGCGGGTGTTTATCATCATAGTGATAGGCTTCCAAATTGTCTGTTCATGTCATTGTATGTATCCAATTTACTCGCATAAACTGAAGGCATGACCTGGTATTATATATATTGGATTCATGTTAATGGAAGGTGCTGAATTGATGTTATGGCCTGATTTTTTTTGCAGCAGTGATCTTTTCTAAGACTAAGCAAGTTTTAAAAATGTAATTTCACTACATTATGTCCTAAGTTTATTCCTCTTTTGGCCACAAATTTGTGGCTAAACGTTATGATTGCAGTGTAGTGAAATTTATGATTAACATTTTGAGTTCAAATTCAAATACTCTAGCATAGTGAAACTTGTGGTGATTTTTAGTAGTTCAAGTTTCACCAGTGTAGTGCATGTCTATTTACAATGTGCTTGGTAGTTAGCACTAGATACTTTAAATTTCGTACTGATCAATGAACATTTCTTTCCCTCGTCCCAAAATTTTGTACAGTACAGCTTTTTTTCCTTCAGATTTATATAATGTAATATACAATAAATGCAAGATTAATATACAGCTTATTTTATGCTGATATAATTCATGCTAAGAAACTGATTTTTTTGAGGAATTAAATGATGGTTCTAGTTGCAAAGGATTGTGTGCTGGAAACATCTAAAATCATTAAAACTGAATACTTTTGGTTTGGGTTGAAAGAATGGAAATGCTGGTGCTGGTGCATGTACTTCCACTTTTTTCTGATCCTAATACTTATGCATCTGTGAATGTGTTCTTTAATTCATGTTATGACATGATATTCCTAGTATATGTACTAGATTCATGTTAATGGAAGGAGATGAATTGATGTTATGACCTGGTATTTTTTTGTCATAGGTATGCATTCATCAAGTGGCCGAATCGGCAATTGAGTTATCGAAGGCTTTTAGTGTGTTTGTTGAGAGGCTGGAAAATGCTAAAGAAATTTTTCCAAACAACGAAGCCATATCAAAGTTGGACAAGCTTGCGATCTCAATGACTACAAGTTTTGAAGAAAAAGGGGCAGAGAGATACCGATGGTGGAAGATGATGATATTTTCAATGACCCTGTATTTTGG